>CM059188.1:111732251-111779991 GCA_030323885.1 Branchipolynoe longqiensis
TAATGTGGCCAACATAGCGTCGAACCTGCACCCCCCCCCCTCCCACCAACACCACCGAACCGAACCCTTTAGTTATATGACCATGTCGTGGGGGCGGAGGGTGGTGGTGGTGGGGCGGTGGGGGAGGAGTAGGGGTGGGGCATTAGCGTGATTGACATTAAAATTGCATACCCACATATGCCAACTTCAAACCATAAAATAACATCCAGCAATTATTACCGAATCTAACAGCAGACAATTTTAATATATAGGCACGCACGCGCTCATATATATATATATATATATATATATATATATATACGGTAAAGCTTCGCTAAATCGACCGACCATGGGACAGACTTTAAATGGTCCATTTACGGAGGTGGTTGGTTTTAGGGAGTTTCTTTTTATCATTACAATGGTATTGTATGTGCGATCCTTTGGGTCCCAAATAAAGCAATAGATACAGGGGAGTGGTCTAACTGTGGAGGTGGTCGTTTAGAGAGGTTTTACTATATACATATATTTATGTGATGTATATCGCATTATGCGAGTATAAAGGCGTGGAAGGGAATTAACCCCTCTTATTATTATGTGCTAATTATTGTTAGTATTACAATACATACTGTACTGCCTCCTCCATCTCGCGACTGGTGGCGCCACCTCCGGCTGCGCCCGGTACCCACCTACCCTGAATACATCACTCGCGTCGGGAATTTTTATGAATACATGCGTACATATATATAGCTCTCACTCTGTGTGTATATATAAATATATATATATATATGCAGTAAAACTTCTCTAACCGACCACCTCCACAGACCGACCACTCCCCTATATCGATCGCTTCATTTGGGTCCCAACAATACCATTGTAACCATATTCTAACTCCCTAAACCGATCACTTCCCTAAACCAACCGCTTAAAGTCGGTCCCATACTCGATCGATTTAGAGAGGTTTTACTGTAACACCTCTCTATATCAACCCCTCCACAGACCGACCAATCCCTTATATCGATCGCTTCATTTGGGTCCAAGCAATACCATTGTAACCATATTCTAACTCCCTATAAAGACCACCTTCCTAAACCAACCACTTAAACTTTAAAGTCGGTTCAAGGTCGGTCATAAGCTATTAATTATACCAACATGAAGATGATGCAGAATGCCAACGCTATTAATTAAATGACGGTTTGTCTGCAATAATCCTGGTGCAACCTCCTCACCCTCCGTCACCATCCTCACCCCCACCCTCACCCACCCGCCCCCCCCCACCCACTCACCCACCCCTCACACACTCACTCAGTGCTCGGCGAGAGGCGCGGGGTTGCGGGTGTGCGCGGGGTCGGGCGCACGAATGGCTTGTATGATCATGACACACCCGGCATCAAGGACGAAAGGAGATGTGTCTCCTGTCATATAAATAATTCACGCCGACTGACGCTAAATCCGGCGGGAAACGGCCATACCTCTCTCTCCCCGTTGTCCCTCAAGCCCCTGTCACACATCACCGGATTGGAGGAAACCGAACAAAGTCGGTTGATAGTCCGGTTTGTGTCTATACAAGTTTTGAACATGCATAAAATTTGGAATGGATGCCGCCGGATTGACGTCTATGTTTCTTGTCCAGTTTGAGTCCGTTTAGTCTGCTTACTGTCTGTTGCCTATCCATTCATGTCCGTTTCATGTCCGTTTCATGTCCGTTTCATGTCCGTTTCATGTCTGTTTCATGTCCGTTTTATGTCCGTTTGTCCAGCGACCTTTGACCCAATATCGCAACATTTTGACACATTTTAATACATTTTGATACTTATGACACCCGGACTAGACAATTCTGTCCGTTGCTCAATCCGGTGATGTGTGACAGGGGCTTCACACCCATAGAGCAGTGGCCAAATTGCCAGAGCACAGGCTTCCCTTGCGGGAGATCGGGAGTTCGATTCCCAGTCAAACCAACGACTTATCAAATTGATACTTGTCGCTTCCTACTAGCCTGGCGCTCGGCATTATAATATTTTATATTAATAGGATATTTTATATTAACAGGGACTGGTTGGAATTCAGTATCAGGATAATGTGACCGAGTGGGATATCGGGAAATGGTGGCCTAGTTTTCCAGTGGGGTAGCCAGCAGTATAATTTATAAAGCCACCATGAGTGTGCACCGTCACAAGTCAGTACCCATTCTGAATTGACATTCGATGTTGCCAAGACATAAAATTCCAACAACAAAACACATATTAGTACTATGAAGTCGCCATGAGTGCGCACTGTCACAGTCGGTACCCGACCTTAGATGTTGTCAGGACATAAAACTCCAACAACCAACCAACCTCACAGTGCAGCGTGCGGATGATCGGGGGTAGGTGTGGTTGTGGGTGTGGGTGTGGGTGTGGGTGTGGGTGTGGGTGTGGGTGTTGGTGTGGGTGTTGGTGTGGGTGTTGGTGTGGGTGTTGGTGTGGGTGTTGGTGTTGGTGTGGGTGTTGATGTTGGTGTGGGTCTGAGTGTGGGTGTGGATGTGGGTGTGGGTTTAAGTGTAGGTGTGTGTGTGTGGGGGGGTGAGTGTAGGTGTGGGTGTGGGTGTGTGGGTGTTGGTGTTGGTGTTGGTGTGGGTGTGGGTATGAGTGTGGGTGTGGGTGTGGGTGTGAGGTTGTGGGTGTGGGGGTGAGTGTAGGTGTGGGTGTGTGGGTGTGTGTGTTGGTGTGGGTGTTGGTGTGGGTATGGGTGTGGGTGTGGGTGTGGGTGTTGGTGTTGGTGTTGATATTGGTGTTGGTGTTGGTGTTGGTGTTGGTGTGGGGGTGGGTCTGAGTGTGGGTGTAGGTGTGGGTGTGGGTGTGGTTGTGGGTGTGGGTGTGGGTGTGTAGGTGTGGGTGTGGGTGTGGGTGTGGGTGTGGGTGTGGGGGGGGGATGAGGAGGAGGATACTGACGCACCACACAGACCTAGCGCTCCTTAATTCGCACTCTCGTCGCCAACAACAAAAGGTTCACTTCGAATATGAGTGATAATTTGCGCAAGCAAGGATATTCCTGGTTTGGGGGTATAGTGGGGATTTGGGGTGAGGGGGTGAGGCGGCGGAGGGCACCTTGGTGTTTGGTGGAGGCGTTAGGAGCTAGCTCGCTTGGCATTGTGACTTAATTCTGATTGCTGATTATCTTGTAACTGGCGTTGGATGACATTGTCTGCCCCGCTCCCGCCCCACTCTTACACACCACACATGCACACACACACATATGCACACACGCACCCACACGCACACACGCACACGCACACGCACACACACATACACACATGCACACCCAACCACATGCACACACACGCACATGCACACATGCACACACATGCACACACATGTGCACACACATGCACACATGCACACACACGCACACCTACACACAGGTACACATGCACACACATGCATGCACGCGCACATGCGCACACACACATACACATGCACACATGCACACATGCACACATGCACACATGCATGCACACACAAGCACACATGCACACACATGCACACATGCACATGTGCACATGCACACATGCACACACATGCACACACACATGCACACATGCAAACATGCACCCATGCAAACATGCACACACACGCACACACGCGCACACACGCGCACACACGCGCACACGCGCACACGCGAACACGCGCACACGCGCACACGCGCACACGCGCACACGTGCACACGTGCACACGCGCACACGCGCACACGCGCACACGCGCACACGCGCACACGCACGCGCACACACACACCACGCACCAGCATACTCATCCGCGTCCACCGCCGCCGCTAATTCCCCGGCGGGTCGTTAGTTATCAGGGCTCAGGCCTTATCTGTCTGTGATGGGGCAGAGGTGATTGTTCCGCCTCGTTGTGGAGCAATCAGTAATGAGGGCCTTTGTGTGCCGCGTCTATTGTCTTCCACATTGCGCCATGTACACCGTTATACCCACTCACCCCCCCCCCCCACGGACAAAGTGGACTCACCCGCACACCGTTATACCCACACACACACATAGTGGACTCACCCAAAATCTTTATACCCAATAGACACACAAAGTGGATTCTTCTTCACACCGTTATAGCCCCACACAGAGTGGACTCACCCACACACATTATATCCACTCACCCCCTCACACACACAGTGGACTCACCCACACACTGTTATACCCAATAGACACACAAAGTCGACTCATCTACACACCGTTATAGTTCCCACACAGACTGGACTCACCCACACACCATTATACCCCCTCACCCCCTCACACACACAGAGTGGACTCACCCATACACTGTGAGACGCAATAACACTCCCACAAAGTGGACTCACCCACACACCCTTATACCCACTCAACCCCCTTCACACACATAGTGGACTCACCCACACACCATTATACCCAATACACCCCCACAAAGTGGACTCAACGACACACCGTTACAGCCCCCCTCAGACACACATAGTGGACTCACCCACACACCATTATACCCAATACACCCCCACAAAGTGGACTCAACGACACACCGTTACTGCCCCCCTCAGACACACAAAGTGGACTCACCCACACAATGTTACCCCCACCCCCACCCCACCCCCACACACTATTATTTCAATCGACCCTCGCAAAGTGGACTTACCCACACACCGTTACTCCCCCCCCCCCCACAATGTAGACTCACCCCACTGTTATTTCATTCCACCCTCACAAAGTGGACTCACCCACGCACCTTATACCCACTCAACCCCCTCACACACATAGTGGACTCACCCACACACTTATTATACCAATACACCCACACAAAGTAGACTCACCGCACACCGCTACAGCCCCCCTCAGACATACAAAGTGGACTCACCCCACACCCTTGCCCCCCCCCCACACAACACACCATTATTTAAATCGACCCTCACAAAGTGGACTTACCCCACACACCGTTACCGTCCCCCCCCCCCCCCCATGTAGACTCACCCCACTGTTATTTCATTCCACCCTCACAAAGTGGACTCATCCACACATCGTTACTCTCCTCCCCCCACAATGTAGACTCACCCCACACACTGTTATTTCACTCCACCCTCACAAAGTGGACTCCCCTACACATCATTTTTTGTTTGTTTTTTGTGTAATGTATTTATTCATCTGACTATGACATTTGTCAGCACCGGAGCACTGGTCTTCCAGCCATCTTACTATTGGAATTGACAGTCTACATAATCTAAGTTTGATCAGTGCTGTATTAGTTACAGCACTGATCCTGTATAATTAAGGGAGTGGCTCCTGCTGTATTATGTACACCACCAGTCACTGTAGTTCATACAAAAATATACCCGATACACTCCCACAAAGTAAACTTACCCACACAGCATTATACCCAATACACCCCCACACATTAGACTCAACACTCACAGTTATTTCACCCCCCGCCCCCAAAAGGTGGACTCATCCAAATTAAATTGCTATACCCACCAAACCCCCAAAAAGTAGATTCACCCCATACACTATCATTTCACCCAACACCACACAAAGTGGACTCACTCTATTCCCCACAGACACACACAGACACACACAGACACACACACCACCACCACTACCACCAAACAGCGGGTGTCCCCCATATACCTGTAAAAGATTCCGATAATGATGCATTGGTGGGGGAATGCAAATGTTCTATTTGTGAAACAGGAATATAGGGCCAGATGCCTAGATGTGTTTATGTAGTTGCTGGTGGTACTTGATTGGTTGGTAAATAAACATTGTGGCGCTAGTAAGATAGTGTGTAAGGGGCACTCAGAGAGCCCTCCCCACTACCCCCTCCCCCCTCTGCTAGTCATGGATCACCACACACTCAGCTCAAGGCAGGTGGTGGTTGGCCAGGGGAACCACACCACTTGGTGGTGGTGGGCAGATCACTGTAATCATGGGGACTGGAAATGCTTGTTTCTCATTGGTGGAGCTAGAAATGCTTGTTTCTCATTGGTGGAGCTAGGAATGATTGTTTCTCATTGGGAGAATGGGGTGAGGTGATACACTATACTGGATCCATGTACCATATAAATAATAAACCTGAGGGCTTGACTCTCTCTCTTCTTTCACTCTTTATACTCTTCCTTTCTCTTTTTGCCCGTATTGATTTCACGATAGCCTGCCTACACAACCACAGATTCAAGCCGTGGACTTTATATACCGTTCCACCCCTTACCTCAACCACTACCACAACAACAAAATGCCAACAAACAACATACTGGTATTATGTAAAGCATATATATGTACATTGGACTATCCTTATCCCCTGTTAACCCTCCCCCTCCCTCCTCACACACATACACTCACCAACATTCATGACAGGCTTCCCCATATATGGGATAAGAGCTGCGACAATTGCCACGCATTGCATGACCAGACGGGATGGCCGAATGAGTTGATCATCCGTCTCCCATTCTGGTTGAGTCAAACCAATTGTAAAATATTTGGGAATTTTGGGGTGATTTTTATTTAGTGCTATGCAGCCAACAGGCTGCTGGGAACTAGCTAGCTAGGTCACCTGATATCCAGCTGCATTGGTACTCTGTAGCCAATGGGCTGCCAGTTACAAACTAAGGTCACCTGACTGTTACCTGGATTTAAACCTATAAATAAGGGTGCAAGTCACATGCTCTCCCTCTTTCACCACAGCCACCAGCGAGTACAGACTATGTACATGTGCCTGTAGCAACTATGTTGAGATTAAAGAAAAGTTGTCTTCTTGTGGATGTTTCAGACAATGAGCCTACCAGGATAGGAGAAGTAGATAAGGGATATATAAAAACACAAACTTGTCACAATGACTTAAAATATAATACTTGTCGCATCCTAGTCAGGCGCCCAGCATTATTGCTATTAGGATAGGGCAAGGACTGGTTGGCTCAGTGTCAGGATAATGTGAGTGAGTGGGATATCAAGTCATGGTGGTGGCGGCCTGGTCTCCCAGTGGGGCATCACTATAAAGTTGCCCTGAGTGCACACTGTCACAAGTCGTTCCCCATCTTGATATGACCTTAGATGTTGCCAGCACGTAAAACTCCAAAACCAACCAACCAGCCACGTATTGCATACATATTCGTCGATTAGCTAAACCTGCCATAAGATTCATAAGGAGAAAATACAGGTAACCTAGTTGGAAATGAAACTATTCTTTTTGGTGAATGTTTCCCCCCAAGCTGAACTGAATCAAAGACCCTATAACACTAAGACAGCTCACTCCCATCTCTCCCATGGTAATGTAAATTTTGCAGTGCCACCTTGTGGTGGGTTTGATCAACCCGGCTGCTGGTTGGTGTTTCACATGTAGACACAATTATATTATACATGATATAGGTAAGTATGAATACACATCAATATGAAATTGCTATGAACAAATACACATCATCATCATCATCATCGCCATCATCACACATCTTTCACATTCATATATACATTTATACATATAATATAGCAACTGTGTAATCAAGAGAATAGCCAGCGCACCAGGTGGTGGGTTTGATCATTTTGATTACACAGTACAGGCTGAGTGAGCCGTCTTAGAGTTATAGGGTCTTTGACTGAATGCTTCGATTTGAAAACAAAAACCAGATACAGACGAACTATTCTGCTATGCATAGTAATATCAGACTCTTTAGATGTACCCCTAAGCCCAGGAGAAGATACATTTGCCATGGTTGACATAATTTATTAGATTGCTGAACAATAATTACCTTTACTTTCGCCAAATACATGAATGTGGATTAGTGAACTCCATATTATAAACTGATATTGTATACGCTGGTCTTGTGCCACCGACCACAATAAACAAACTTCATTATTTAGCTCATTTTGTGCTGACTTCCTCGGAATAGGACACTGCCAAGTGCTTCTCTATAAACTAGTATCACCATAACACTGTAGGCCCATCACATATAACACACACCGACTCCTATATTACCCTCCCCCCCCCACCCCCACACACACTCACACCTCACACCACACCCCCTACATACACTCACACCTCACGCCCCACCCCCACACACACTCACACCCCACCCCCTACACACACTCACACCTCACACCCCACCCCCTTCACACAATCACACCTCACACCCCACCCCCTCCACACTCTCACACCTCCCACCCCACCCCTACACACACTCACACCTCACACCCCACCCCCGACACACACTCACACCTCACACCCCACCCACTCCACACACTCACAGCCCACACCCACCCCCTACACACACTCAGACCTCACACCGCACCCCCTACACACACTCACACCTCACACCTCACACCCCACCCCCTACACACACTAACACCTCACACCGCACCCAAACTCTAGGCGTAATCTCACTAGTCTCAGCCACTTGCTATCCAGACCGCACTTCGTCTACACCTCTCTCTATCTCTTCTCTGCTGGCCTTGCTCCTCCATGATAATGTCTGAAAAGAGTTCCAGGAGGGGAAGCCCGCTCTCATTTCACTTCTACCCTTACTCTGTCCGTGTCTTTGGCTCGCCAGCTGGTCACCATAGAGCAAAGAGACACGGTCCTTTGACTCAATTCTCCTCATTTCTCTTTCCTACACTCTACCCTTTTTTTTCTCTCCTGGGCTTACTTCTCCCCCTTATCAGGGGCGTAGCTAGACCTTTAACGATGTGTGCTCCTAATTTCGGCAAGGGGTTTAGGGGGCCGCTTAAGCTTAAGCTGGCGGATTTTACACATTTTAGAATTGAGTTTTGGACACTCCGGACTACCACATGCCTCCTCTCTCTCTCTCTTTATTATTTTTAAATTTTGTTTTTTGTTGACAAAGCATATGCCTAGCTACGCCCCTGCTGATCAGGGGAGTTGTTTGCTTGGGTGGGAGCCCTGTACTTTATCATTTCTCTTGCTTTGTTCTTGTTGCTGGGACCTGCTGGACCCACCTTTACCCGTCCCTTCCTCCTGAACCCTTGCTGCTGTTACTGGATACGAGTGCTCTGCTACCATTGGACCGGAGTGATTTGGGGCCGCCCCAACGATTTATCATTCTGATTGTTGCAAAGACATCCCCAGCTTCTACAACCGTCCCACCTGAAGATTAATCTTCAACCAGAGAATGGACCGAATTAACAAGGCCTTTCGATATTGCCACAGTTTTGCAGCCGGTAGCCGTCGTGAGGTTATGAACCCCACAAAAGCTAAGCTAGTCTCGGCCGGCCTTCTCCTGTCAGCCCCCCCACAACCCCCACAACCCCCACCCACCCATACCACCACCCAGTGTCGCTCACCCCACCCCTTAACCACCCCTCATCCCCATGGTACTCAGACACACCCATGCCGCCCGGCACACTCTGCTCACCCACCCAACCCCCCACCCACCCTTATCTCCCGGCGCCGTCCCATTATGTGTCCCGGCCTTATCTGTCACTAATCACGCCCCGCCTCGCCCCGCCCCGCCCCGCCCCGCCCCGCCACCCCGCCCCTGCCCGCCCACCAGTACTCATCCCGCCTGACCCAACCCCGCCCTGCCCCACCTCGCACTCACCCCGCCTCATCGCACCCCGCCCCGCCCCGCACCGCCCATCCTCAACCCGCCCCGCCCATAGCCCGGGCGATGGCGTAACCTTGCACCCTGGCACACATGCTTCTGAAGTGGAGGGCGGGAACGAGGCTGCAGCCAGATGGCGGGTTGTTCCCGCCTCCCCACCTGTCGTTATGGCCCTGTCACACTACGACGTAACGACGTCGACGTAGGGAGAACGTGACGAACGTTGAACTTCTCGGCGTAGTATGCAAATTTGGGCAAAAGTTGAACGTGGATGCAGCGTAGTGGACGAGAGCGTAACGTTGGTAAAGCGTAGTGATACCGTCATTCAACGAGAAAGGTCAACGTAATGACGATCACGGAACATTATGAACGTTATTCCATCGCCAGAAGAACGTTACGTGACGTTAGCTACGTCATGAGATGTTGAGTGTACGTTGAATGCACGTTCTCTTGACGTTCTCCTGACGTTCTCCTGACGTTCTCCTGACTTTCCCATTACGCCGCATGGACGTTTCCACCAGCTTTAATGTGGGTCAACGAGTGGAACGTAGTGAGGAACGTTTGCCTAACGTCCGTTTAACGTCATTGACGTTCGCTGAACGTGAACAGAACGTACGGCGAACGTAAACCCTTACGTTCGAGCTACGTCGAAACTTTTGAACATGTCCAAAACCTCGATGTAACTCGACGTAAAACGACGTAATGTGACGTAGATCGACGTCAGTCTAACGTCATTATGACGTCATCATAACGTAATCCAACGTACATCAACGTAATGACGAAATATCACCACGTTAGGCTCACGTTCGCTCATTACGTTCTAGTGTGACAGGGGTATTAAAGTAGCATAATCCGATGGTTTTGAGTTTCTGTCCTTTCAGCGGTGCCCATTCAGGACTGCAGATTTGCAGGCTTCAGCGCACCAGTGCGACTGAAAACTCCCCAAAACCAACAACTTTCCTGAGATAGATATATTAGGCTGATGGATATAATCGACCTTACTTTAGAACAAAGCAACTTTTATTGTAAATGGCTAACTTTGGAGTTATTTGAAGTTCAAACATGCAAAATAGACTACATCACGGTTCCAGCGGCGCAGTGCATTGTGGGATGCATCAGAGCAAAACAACCCCCCCAAAAGCACATGGCACATGCTAATACACTGGGTGCAGCTATGAAATGTGCTAGTTTCAGCTCATCTCAGCTCTTGTTTGAAACATAGAATACTAACTAAAAAAATATATATAATAAATTAAGATATTAATCTTTTATCCAGCATTGCATTTACATCAATATAATCAGCACATCTTATGCCATGTGCATTTAGATTTAGAAAGATCTAGGCACTCAGACTAGTGTTAGAGCCATAGCCAGAGTACTCAATGCATTGTCAATGGCAGTGAGCAATCTCCATACAGAAAAAGTAAAATATTGATAAAACGACACCACCTAGGCACAAACCACTTGGAACACATATAGAAAACATGTTTAACAAAAAGATTATATTAGATTTATAAGGTTAGGGTTTTGGATTCCTATTAATTTTGAATAAAACTGACATTTTTCAATGCTCGTATAGGCAAAGTCAGTGGCCGTACGCCTTTGCTTTGCTCCCACGGCCGTTTTCAGCGCATGCGCAGTCGGAACCGTGATGTAGTCTATTACTTTCAGCAAGCACACCAAAACTCTGACAGCATAGCCTTCAGCGGTAAGAGATTCTATTGAATTGACTTAGCATCCCCTTCTGTCACAACAAATGCTGAATAAGTGCATCAGTATCTAAGTTAGATATGTATGATCAAATCTAGATGATTGTTTTGGTTTTGAAAATGTTAATCTTTTATCGAACTATGCAGCTCTAACTTAGCGACACCCTGGTGGAGTCAAACCAAAGACTTTTACAAACTTATACTTGCCGCTTCCTAGACAGGCGTTCGGCATTATTAATATTAAAGCTGCATAGTCCGATGAAAATATCAAATTTTCAAAACCAAAACAATTATCTAGATTTGATTCTACATACCTAATTTAGATACTGGTGCACTTATTAAACATTTGTCATCACACTGAAGAGAATACAGATGCAATTTAAGAGAACCTGTTACTGCAGACACCTATGGTGTCAGTTTTGGCATGCTTGTTAAAACTACTTTTGCATGGTTGTACTTCAAATATCTCCAAAGTTAACCATCTAAAATAAAAGTTACTTCAAACTAAAGTAAGGTAGTCTATAGCAATCAATCTTATGTATTTATCTCAGAAAATGACAGAAACTCTAAACCATCGGACTATGCAACTTTAAGATAGGGCACAAACTTTTTGGCTCAGTGTCAGGATAATGTGACTGAGTGGGATATCAGGCTATACTGCTGGTGACCTGGTCTCCCAGCGGGGAAGCACTATAAAGTCACCATGAACGCGCACTGTCAAGTGTCATGAATCCATGGGTTCCCATTGTGGTCGAGTCAAATAGATGACCTAAAAATGTATACTTGACACTTACTAGCCACGTGCTCGGCATTATTTATATTAGGATAGGGCAAGAACTGATTGGCTCAGCATCAGGATAATGTGACTGAGTGGGATATCAGGTCATGGTGCTGGTGGCCTGGTCTTCCAATGGGGCAGCACTATAATTATAAAGTCGCCATGAGTGCGCACTGTCACAAGTCAGTACCCGTCCTGATATGACATTAGGTGTTGCCAGGACGTAAAACCGCCTCCTACTCCGAGCAAGGTGCTCGGCATAAAGTCGCCATGAGTGCGCACTGTCACACGTCAGTAGGCCTACCAGTCCTGATATGACCTTAGATGTTGCCAGGAGGTAAAACTCCAACAACCAACCAACTATGTCGGGAAGTAATTGCTTAGTGCGTGCAAGTTGCGCTAATGACACATTAAACATACGGTCTTTTATGGAGGCTCATGCCGCACCCGCACTCCCACCCCTCCCCCTAACCCCCTCACCCCCTGAGACCAGCCCCCCCCCCCCCCCCCCACACACACACACACCCAGCCCCGCTGTGAGCACGCATGCACACCCAGAACAGAGTCGACCCGCGTATTCATTTCACGCCTGGCGCCTCGGACGCTTCATCGGGGTTCCCTCCTGGGTGGTCAGACCCTGCCCTGAGCACAGACACCCCTCCCCGCCCCGCCCGGGACCAGAGCCCCCCCCCCCCCAACCAAGAGTGTGGGTGGGGGGTGGGTGGGGGGCGGTGTCCTGGGCAGACCCTGTCCTGAGCACGGACACCACGCCCCGACCCGCCAGGGACCTGACCCCCAACCAAGTGGGTGTGGGTGTGGGTGTGGGGGGTGTGGGTGTGGGGTGTGTGGGTGTGGTGGGTGTGGGTGTGGGGGTGGGTGTGGGTGTGGGTGTGGGTGTGGGTGTGGGTGTGGGTGTGGATGTGGGTGTGGGTGTGGGTGTGGGTGTGGGTGTGCGTGCAGGTGCTGGTAAGGGTGCCTGTAGGGGTGCGGGTAGAGGTGCGTGTAGGGGTGTGGTTTAGGGGTGTGGGTAGGGGTGTGTGTGTGTGTGGGTGTGGATGTGTGTGTGGGCATGGGTGTGTGTGTGGGTGGGTGGGGATGTGGGTGTTGGTGGGGTGTGGTGTGGGTATTAGTGTGTGAGGTGGAGTGTGAGTGGGGGTGTGGGATGTGTGTGGGGGGGGGTGGGGGTGTGGGGTGTGGGTGTGGGTATGTGTGAGGTGGGTGTGAGTAGTGTGATGAGGTGTGTGTGGGGATGTGGGGTTTGGTGTGGGTGTTGGTGTGGATGTGGGTGTGGATGCGAGTGTGGGTGTGGGTGTGGGTGTGGGTGTGGGTGTGGGTCTGGGCCTGGGTCTGGGTGTGGGTGGGTGGTGGGGGGTGGTGTGTGTGGGTAGGTGTGGGTGTGGGTGTGTGTGCATGTGTGTGTGTGTGTGGGGTGGGGGGGGGGGTGAGCGTGTATTTGGCACTCCAGCAACAGTCTTTTATTTGAGGACTGGGCTGGTTTAATGGTCAACATTGATACCTAGCCTGGCGCTTGGCATTACTTAGGATGGGACAAGGACTGGTTAGCACAGTATCAGGATAATATGCAACCACCGTGAGTCCTCAGTGTGCGTTGTATGAAATGAGGAGGTCTATTTATTGGGTTTTGTCCAAGCAACATGTGCAGTTGTGTGAGGTATAAACTACTTATGCAAATATTATTGATGTATGTAATTCTGCTGCTTTCTTATTATGTTTGTATTGTCTGCATCTATTCCTGGAACCTCCTTGTTGATATGTTCTTGTGCAGTTGGGTAACTGGAGGTGGTTGAGCAGCCTGGAGAGCTGGAGGTCTGCCCTCAAGCAGCTCCCCTAATTGTCCTCCTAGTTCTACCCTCCAGGTGGCACCTCACCCCCCTAGCGAATAAATAACAACTTATATAATAGTTACCTGGTGGTGCCCCGTGGAGAGCTGAGGTTGTATCAGTAGATTACCCAATGACTTAGTGGCTGGGGAGTAGATGAAATCTTCTGGCTTATTATACTCGTATAATGGCTTATACAGCATATAAATCAGAATGGTCACTGATTGTCTACATTCATTGTCCTATCACAGTATCTACAGTAAAACCTCTCTAAATCTACCGACCTTGGGACCGACTATAACTTTATAAGTTGTCCATTTAGGGAGGTGGTCGGCTCAGGGAGTTAAAATATGGTTACAATAGTATTGTTGGGCCCAAATAAAGCGATCGGTATAGGGGAGTGGTCGATTTGTGGAGGTGGTCGCCTAGAGAAGTGTTAATGTATTTTGTAAGTCATTTTTAAAATTTTATTCCGCCGGGGATCGAACTCATGAAGAGCGGGTGCCATTACCCACTCGGCCATGCGGTCCTCTCAGGCGATGTTATATATTTGTTGAATTCAGTTAGAAATCGAGAGTTGTATTTGACTTTTTTTTTAAATGGTTGTTGGAGTTTTACGTCTTGGCAACATCTAAATTCATATCAGGACTTTTTTAACAGTGTAAAACTGCGGCAGTCAGTACATGGGTGACCAAACGGGATGGATCCCGTCCTGATATGACCTTAGATGTTGCTAGGACGTAAAACAACAACAGACAAACAAACAAACAAACCAAACGGGATGGCCGAATGAGTTGAGTGTCCGTCTCCCGGTTTGGTAGACCGTGGGATTTAACCCCACGGGCTCGAACCCAGGTCGAGTCAAACTAATAACTTAAACATGTATACGTGTCGCTTCCTAGCCTGGCATTCAGCATTAATAGATAGGGCAAGGACTGGTTGGTGCAGTGCCAGGATAAGGTGACTGAGTGGTATATTAGTTTATGGTGCTGGCTCCAACAACCAACCACCCAACCGTGCATGTGTTAACACAAGCCGGCGACGGCAGGGTGCTTATTTCTGTTGGAGTTTTACATCCTAACAACATCTATGATCCTATTACCATGGGCATCGACGTGAGAGAGTGCGCACTCAGGGTGACTTAATAGTGCTGCCCCACTGGGAGATCAGGCCATTGGTGCCATGACCCAACATCACACGCAGTCACATTATCCTGATAGATACTTAGCTAACCAGTCCCTGCCCTATCCTAGTAATGCCGAGCACCAGTCTAGATATCGATAAGTTAAAATTTGGTAACTCAGCCAGGTTTCCTACTGCCGACCTTCCGCACAGGAAGCCTGCGCTCTAACCGATTCGGCCACCACCGTGCCCGGTGGTGCAGGCTCAGAGTGCAGAGTGTAGAGTGCAGAGTGCAGAGTGCAGAGTGCGGAGTGCAGAGTGCAGAGTGCAGAATGCAGGATGCAGGCTAAAGCTAGGATTCCTTACATGCGGCATGCGGCATGTGGCATGCGGCATGCGGCATGCGGCATGCGGCATGCGGTATGCGACATGCAAATGGGATGATTCCTTTCACGTGGCATGCAGCATGCGGCATGCGGCATGTGGCACACGAACAGTCATGATTCCAGCCCGGCCTGGCCCGGCCTGGCCCAGCCCGGCCTGATGATCGTTTTTCTATTCGCATGCCGTATGCCACATGCTGCATGCCGCATGCTGCACTGATGGCTACATGGACCAATTCAGTTGCTGCATTTGCATTTGCATTTGCATTCGCATTTGCATTCACATTCGCATGCCACGTGTAAGGAATCACCCCCATTGACTTCTAGGCATTTCCATTTTTTGCCGCATTCGCATTCACATTCACATGCCACATGCCGCGTGTAAGGAATGTAGGCTTAAGCTAGGATTCCTTACACACGGTATGCGGCATGCGGCGTGCGGCGTGATTACGGGATGGGTCCTTTCACCCACACCCACACCCACACCCACACACAGTGTCAGGTTTCCTCACCACTGTTCTCTATGGCAAACGCAGCAGCATTCGCATTCGCATGCCGCACCGATCGGTACATGGACCGATTCAGTATTCGCATGCCGCATGCCGCATGCCGCATACCGCGTGTAAGGAATCACCCCCATTGACTTAGATACTTTTCGATTTTTTGCCGCATTCGCACGTCCTCGCATTCGCACCTTACCCGCCCCCATACCCGCGTTACAGCAATCCTAGAAAACTTAAAGCTTAGATTCCTTACCACCACCGGTAAGCGGCATGCGGCATGCGGCATGCCGCAAAGCGGCAGCGGCGACAAACACAGTAGATTACCTTCTACACGGTATGCGGCATGCGGCAGACGGCACATGACTGGCTATATTTAAAAAATAAAAATAAACAAGTATACTCCATACTGCACTGTATATGGCCTAATATGGCATGTATATCCATGTACCTCTTGGTACTGCACATGGAGGTTCCTACCTTTATAATTACCAAATTATAGATAAGTATTCATATTTTTGTGGCTCTGGTAGCATTTTTACCAACCCGAACCCCCACCACAACCACTACCATATGTTTCCACTCAGCAGCCTTGACAACCCCCCTCCCTGACCCTTGTCCCGGCTGTCCGTAATTATCAGTCGCCTCCTCCAGCCTTATATCAATGGACAAATGCGACTGATGCTTTTCTATTCGCACCCCGTGTCGCATGCCGAATGCCGGACCGATCGCTACAGGGACCGATCGAGTTGTCGCATTCGCATTCGCATTCGCATTCGCATACCGTGTGTAAGGGTTGCAGCCCATTGACTTCAAGGCGTTTCGATTTTTTGCCGCATTCGCATTCGCATTCGCATTCGCAGACCGCATACCGCGTGTAAGGAATCTCAGCTTTAAGCTAGGATTCCTTACACACGGTATCCGGCATGCGGCGTGCGGCGTGATTACGGGATGGGTCCTTTCACCCACACCCACACCCACACCCACACACAGTGTCAGGTTTCCTCACCATGTTCTCTATGGCAAACGCAGCAGCATTCGCATTCGCATGCCGCACCGATCGGTACATGGACCGATTCAGTATTCGCATGCCGCATGCCGCATGCCGCATACCGCGTGTAAGGAATCACCCCCATTGACTTAGATGCTTTTCGATTTTTTGCCGCATTCGCATTCGCATTCGCATACCGCACACCGCGTGTAAGGAATCCTAGCTTTAAGGGCGCGATGATCAGTTTGCGAACAGGTAATACATATGCTCACAACACCCCTGAACACACATCTCCTTTGTCCATTGACCACCCAACCCGCCACCCTTCACCCCTCCCCCAACCCCTCCCCTTCCCCCCTTCCCACCCCTGCAGACACGCCTCCCCCCCTGGCGGCTACTCGGCGCACCATTCATCACCCTTGCAATGACCTCGTTATGACCTTCAGATCAATCCATATGGAATCGATCACGGCTGCCTCCGTGTGGGCGCCCCGGGAAACAATGTGTCGCTGCCACTAGAGGGAGCCACTGTCCTCGGAACGCCCCCAGGACGCGACGCTGTCACCCAGGGCGCCGTCAGGGGGCGCCACCATCCGTCGGCTACACCAGGCGGCGCGCATGTGCGGACGCGGGATGATGGGACGTGTGAAAGATGGGGCCGGCTGAGACGAGTTCGTCGGATCATTAATATTCGTTCTGGCCATGTCTCAATTTACTTGAGTGGACTGCAGACGCAGTGGCCGAATCGGTAGAGTGCAGGCCTCCCGTTCGATTCCTGGTCGAGTCAAACGAATCACTTATCAAATTGATACCTGTCACTTTCCTAGCTTGGCGCTCGGCATTGTTAGGATAGGGCAAGGACTGGTTAGCTCAGTGTCAGGATAATGTGACTGGGTGGGATATCAGGTCATGGTCCCAGTGGCCTGGTCTCCCAGTGGGGCAGTGATACAATGTTGCCATGAGTGTGCACTGTCACAAGTCGGTACCCATGCCAATATTACCTTAGATGTTGCCAGGATGTAAAACTCCACCAACCAACCAACTAAGTTGAGTGGAGTTATGCCTGGTACACACCTACCATATAGGATTCGCACACTAAAACTCGTGACTCGACCCGACCCGCTTAAAACTGAAAACGGGCCGATTCATTTTTCGAATCGCGAATCGCAATCATAATCGGCCGGGTTTAGCCCTAAAACTGAGGTTTTATGCACGAATCGCAATCGCTAGGTGTGCGCGGGGAGCGCACAGCTAGCGATTTTTGTGTGGGAAACGGGCAGTTTTAGATTGTATACGGTAGGTGGGTGCGCACAAAAGGTAGGTGTGTACTAGGCATTATAACGCTGTGGCCCATCCTGGTACTCTGCAAATGGCCACCTCGCCCTCTGGTGGATGGTGTTGACAATGCAAACAACCCTCTCTGCTCTTCCTATCAGACACATATTTGCTCCGCCAGCTCCAGTTTCTCTCATTTTTCTGAGATAAATATATTAATTTGATTGTTGTAATCTACCTTACTTTAGTTTGTAGTAACTTTTATTTTAAATGGCTAACATTTGAGATATTTGAAATGCAACATGTCAAATTAGTTTTGGCAAGCGCGGACACCATAGACTTCTGCAGTAACTGGTTCTATTAAATTACCTCAGTATTCTAGTCTAGGTGGCGACAAATATTTACTAAGTGCATCAGTATCTAAGCTAGATATGTAGAATCAATTCTAGATAATAGACTACATCACTGTTCCAGAGGCGCAGTGCATTGTGGGATGCGTCAAAGCAAAACAAACCCACGAGAAGCACATAGCACATGCTAATTACACTGGGTGCAGCTATGAAATGTGCTAGTTTCAGCTCATCTCAGCTCTTGTTTGAAACATAGAATACCAACTAAAAAAATATATATAATAAATTAAGATATTAATCTGTTATCCAGCATTGCATTTACATCAATATAATATGCACACCTCAGGCCATGTGCATTTAGATTTAGACAAATCTAGGCACTCAGACTAGTGTTAGAGCCATAGCCAGAGTCAGTTTTACTTATTTTATTAAGGTTTTCATTTATATCCTATGGTTAATGACATATGTAGAACTAGAAAATTAGTAGGGTTAATCAGATATTGGTTATATATTTCTCTGAAACAAGTGTATGTTGACACGTTTGACATTTTAATATTTAGAACAAGACTTAATAATGGTGATGTGGATATCACTGATTGTTTGATGTGGAATTGTATGTTTCTTAGCTCAAAATATTTAACTATGGCTAGTTTTGTCTTAGCTATATTCATCAGATCATTATATTGCATCTGTGCATACATGTTTATGCCAAATTGTTATGTATTTCTATTCATTTTGAATAAAATCAAAGTTTTTCCCTACGCATATCAACAAACTCAATGGCCATTTGCATTTGCTTTGCTGCCAATGGCGTTTTCAGCACATGCGCAGTCGGAACCGTGATCCCGTCTATTGTTTCGGTTTTGAAACTTTGATGTTTACGTCAGACTATGCAGCTTCAAGGTGGCATTAACCCCGCCATAAGACCAATGCTTTCATAATTCCCCAATCATCTTTTAACTATGTTAGCCAAATCGTTCGGAAGGTCAGGAGTTCAATTCCTGGTTGAGTCAAATCAATGACATACTAAATCGATACTTGTCACTACCTAGCCTGGCGCTCGGCAATACTAGAATAGGGCAAGAACTGGTTAGGTCAGTATCAGGATAACGTGACTGAGTGGGAAATCGGGCCACGATGCCAGTGGCTTGGTCTCCCAGTGGGGCAACACTATTATGTCGTCATGAATATGCACTGTTATAAGTCGGTGATTGTCTTAATATGACCTTAGATGTTTCCAGGATATAAACCTCAAGCAACGAAATATTCCCGTACGACAGCACTGTAAAGCTGCCATGAGTGCGTACTGTCAGACATATGTAACTACCCTGATATGACCTCAGATGTTGTTAGGATAGATGTAGTCTTTGCCAATTTGCTGGTGGATAGCGTATTTCGGTCATGTGTTGAATTTGTTGAATTTGTGTTGTCATAATTAGTCATTTCTAACCCAACACAATCATTGCAACCCTTTCCCGGCATGAATTAGCTCGGCCTCCTGGTTGCATTCCCATGAAACAACTAACTCAAAGTGTTCAAAGTGATGGTTTCCGTTTGGTCATCACCGAAAAAGGCGACTTTGAACAAATGCTTTTCCGCATTTTAATCATTTCAAAATTTTATTTTCACAGCAAAGGAAGCATGATTGTTTTTGGGAAAGAAAGTCAAACTACTTATTATCATGTGACTGCGCCGATGGCCAGTTTGTTTGTTTGTTGTTGTTTTACGTCCTAGCAATATCTAAGGTCATATCATGACGGCCGATGGTCAGATAAGAAGGTTGGTTGGCTGGTTGTTGGAGTTTTAGGTGCTGGCAACGTTTAAGGTCATATCAGGACGGCTACTGACTTGTGACAGTGCACACTCATGTTGACTTTATAGTGCTGCCCCCTCTGGGAGACCAGGCCACCAGCACCATTACCTGATATCCCACTCAGTTGCATTAATCTAACACTGAGCCAAACAGTCCTTTCCCTATCCTAATAATGCCGAGTGCCTGGCTAGGAAGTGACACGTATAAATTTTTAGGTCATTGGTTTGACTCAACCAGGGTTCCAATCCCACGATTTACCAAAAGCGGGAGACGGACGCTCAATTCATTCGGCCATCCAGTCTGGTCAAATTTGAAGTTAGTCGATCAGTAACGGCTTGGTGTTCAAGTCTGGCTGGTCGCAGCACGGCACCCGCCGGCTTTCCCCGACTCAACAGACAGCACAGGCCGATTCAGAAATTCAGTCTGGGACCGACTGCCTGCCTGGTTGAAGCAGGGCATGACAACCATGGAGCACTTATCGCGCTGTGACATAACCAACACACTTTAAGGAGAGGAGTCGTCATGAGACGCCGCCGATTACCTCCAGGTCGGGGATAGTCACTATTGCCTTGGTTAATAAGAAAACAATCGAAATCTGAGCAAATCTAGTATATTTGGCTAGGTTGGCTCAAACGAACAAAACCTTTTAAGTATCATGGTTTATATTTGTGTAGGATACCTGAAGGCCCAGTCAGACCTTACCGGATTGAGCCACGGACATAAACCGGACAAAGAATTGTCTGTCCAGTGGTGTTCGGTATTAAAATGTACCAAAATGTGTTGAACTGTTGCAACGGCCGCCGGACGAAACAAATGCTAAACGGACAAGGAACGTATATTAACGAATATCCACCAAACGAGAAATGGACGAGAACCGGACGAAAACCGAATGTCAAACGGACGTACCGGATTGTTCACGGACACGCCGAAAACATATACTGACAGAATTCCCGCCAAAAAAAACCCCCACAAAAAACCCACCAGACAGATAACGGACATGCCGGTTGCCAACCGTATATAAACCGCACATTCCCGTATTTCACCGACAGTGCCCGTTTTCTGTCCGTTTCTCCAATCCGGTGAGGTCTGACTGGGGCTTAACTGAGGTGTTATCTCGTAGCCATTTTATTTTGGATTTAGCTTTTCCGATGGTCATGGCGATATGTTCTGGAATGATTTGTCTGTTGTTGTTTTACGTCCTAGCGACATTTAAGGTCATTATCTGGATGGGTTCAGGAATGAATTACGCTAAATAATCCAAGCATCATTCAACGCCTCAAATAAGCACAAAGTCGTTGAGCAATTACAGGGAAAGAAACTGCATTATTATCGCAACAGAACGATTCGCTTAAAATCAACCTTCCCAGTTGATGGCTTTAGTGGGCTCTGGAGATTGATTCCCGGCATGTGTTTGATTGTTTACTCCGGCGAACGGTGTGGCGCACCAAATCGAATCGCACGTCTTTTTTTTTATATATATATAACGCCAAATAAATTTTTTTAAAGTTGGTAGTCGTCCATTTGAAATAAAAATCTGGGTCGGGCGGGCGGTTTTTATTTTTATTTGTTTATTTTTCTGGCATATGACGTAGACGTAATACATAACCAGACATGATGGCCGAATGAGGTGAGCGTCCACCTCCCGTTCTGGTATGTTGTGAGATTTGAATTCCTGGTTTCGAACCCTGGCCGAGTCAAACCAATGACTTCAAAATTGATACGAATGTTGAATTGCTGCTATGCTGACACCCTTTTAAGTCTTTAAACAAAATTTAAATATAAAAAAAATCAGGGGCAGGCGATTTTCCAGGCATGGGCGGGGACGATCACAAATCTTAAAAATGTTATTTGGCCTAATGTGGATTAAATTGTACTCAGGTCAGTTGGTACCGGCTTTCAATTATTAGATCTTCTCCACATTCCACCATCTTTGTGGGCGTTACGGAAAAGACGGAATGATTAGGACAATTTTTTTTCAATATGGGATGGCATGGGTTCGATCCCAGGCTGAGTCAAATTAAAGACAGTTGTCACTATTGTCGCTGGGGTGATGAAAATGGGAAATATTTTGCATAGAGCGGGACTCGAACCCACATCTCTTTGCATTCCGGGCCACTGTGCTAACGATTACACCACCCATGCTCCCTGATATCAACACACTACCCACGCCTACCCGTCTATGTGGTTCCTTGCCTGGGAGGTCAGTGCAAAGCACTACACTCGTCCCCCTGGAATTGTAAGTATTTTAATGGTTGCAATTACATACATACAGGCAGTGCACTTGCACATACACAGGGTAGGTTCAACAACTATACAGCACGTAGCTTGTACAGGATTCTGGTCACGGAACAACTGTCATGGGGGTGATGAAAATAGGAAATATTGTGCCTAGAGCGGGACTCAAACCCACATCTATTTGCATTCCGGGCCAGTGTGCTAACCATTATGCCACCTAGGCTCCATGATGGTCACGCCTACCTGTCTGTGCGGCTCCTTGCCTGAGAGGTCAGTGCAGACCACTACACTATTTTGCCCGATGCTCGGCATTTATTTGGATGAGGCAAGGTGCAGTGAAATGAGGAAGACCAATTGTCTGCAACTGTCAATTCCTCCGCTTATTCAACGAATATGGAAATAAAAACAAAACAAAACACGAAACAAAAACAACAAAAACAACAAAAAAAACCCACAAAAACCCAAAAGACTATGCGGCCAAATTGACACATTGTTATGAAATTCAGGTGCTTATGAATACCTCTCAAATCACAGTGCCGACCTGCCAGAACTAGTTGCATTGGTCTAGAACAATAAAGTTCCTCTGTTCATATGCACCTGTTGTAGATAGCAGTGTTCCATTTTGTTAATCTGACATAGATTGAGAGCAACACTTGCTAAGCTACAGAGCGAGTGCTAATATGGCATGGAGGAGTATTATGAGCGATGAATGAAATTGATATTTTCCCTTTTAATAATACCTGTGATAAGTCCTTTTGCGGATGCTATTAACTATTTCTCCTTCCTCATAACTCTTTTCAGCATGACATCATAACGCATGACTATTTGAGCTCCATAATAGTTTGGTGTTTATCTGTTTAATCTATAAGTTGAGTTGAGTTTTTAGGTAACCGCAAACATGGAGTAAGGTGGCTGTATGGCTTTCCCAAGGGGTGATCTTCAAGTGGGGCACACCGGGCGCAGTGGCCTAATCGGTAGAGCGCGGCACTCGCGTGCGGAAGGTCGGTAGTTTGGTTCCTGGTCAAGTTTAAACCAATGACTTTAAAATTGATACTTGTCGCTTCCTTGCCTGCCGCTCAGCATTAATAAGATAGGGAAAGGAGTCGCTAGCTCAGTGTCAGGTATATGTGACTGAGTGGGATATCAGGTCATGCTGCCGGCCACCTGATTTCCAAGTGTGGCAGCATTATAAAGTCACCATGAGTGCAGACTGTCACGTAAAACTCCACAACCAATCCAGCTGAGCAACCAATGTTGCCAAATCTTTTGGTACCGTATATGTCCCAATAGACGCACACATGCACACATGGATGCGCGTCTATTCAAAGTTAAAGAATTTCATGGATTTGTTTTTGTCGTGCCTCTGAAATAAAGTGTGATTGTCTTGTTTTATGTGAATTCAGTCTGGATATGATCGTAAATTTTGATTTGTTTTTGTTGTGCCTCCGAAATATAGTGGGATTGTGCATTTAGTCTGAATATGATTGTAAATTTGTGCGCATTTTCAATCTTGAAATGGGGGGTGGGGGTGGGGGGTGCTTCTATTGGGTAGCATGCTTCTTTTGTGACATATACGGTATAAAGATTATGCTAAAATAAGCTGAGCAGTTTTGAAAGCAGGCACACACCTGGCAAAAAAAGATTGTCTTATTTATTGAAACCTCTAGAGCACATACATTTTTATCAATGGCTATTGGATGTCAAACGTATGGTCATTCTGACATATTTCTTTGGAGGAAACCCGCTGTCGGCACATAGGCTACTCTTTCTGATAATCAGCAAGGGTTCTTTTGTATGCACTTTCCTACACTTTGATGAACCAGTTGTGAAACACTGGTTGGAACGGAAAATAACCCAACCTGCAAATCGGTCCACTGAGCAGGATCGATTGGATGACTCACACCTTGACAGGTGGACACCCTACCGCCTGAGCTACGTCCCGCTCCTCCCACACACCTGGCAGTCACAAACTGCAACACTTAAAAGCATAACCACTAGGGAAACTACACCACCTAGCCGACAGTCGACTGTGTACACACCGGTCTGCTGTGAGGACATGACGGTGAAGGCAACCTCGGCATACAGTAGTTGGCAATTGCGGGAAGTGCGGGGGAAATTGCAAATGGCTGCCTAGGGTTGTGAGGAGATGAGTCAATGTTTTGAGTGACTTCAGCGGCGCGCACCCCACTTAACTGGGTGTAGCCACCATCGACAGTCAGTTTGTTCTCTTGCATTGGTTTTATTGTGATAACATGTCGCAGAATCGATCAGAATGGCAAGACTCCTGCAACATCAAGTGGTTATGTATAAGTGCTATACTTCAAGAATTGTGTGTGTGTGGGTGGGGGGGGGGGGTACGGTGGGGGGTACGTGGGGGACATAGTGAGGTCATAGAAGCACATACAGTAAAAGCTATCTAAATTGACCGACCGTTGTCCAATTAGGGAGGTGGTCAGTTATGGGAGTTTAAAAACAATTGATACAATGGTATTCTATGGGCGATAGTTTGGGACCCAAATAAAGCGATCGATATAGGGGAGTGGTCGATCTGTGGAGGTGGTCGGTTAGAGAGGTTTTACTGTAGTTTGAACACAGGGGTAGATAATGGGGAGGGCACAGTAACACACAATAGGGGCAATAGGCGCAATGGGGGGCACCCAGTGGGGGCATACGGGGGCACACAATGGGAGAGCAAGGAGGCCCACAGTGTGGATACAGGAGGACACACAATGTAGTGTGGACAGAGGAAGACACAGCATGTGGACACAGGAGGACACACGGTGTGGACAATGGAGGACTCATAATGTAGTGTGGACACAGGAAGACACACAGTGTAGTATGGACACAGTGGCCTAATCGGTAGAGCGCGGCACTCGCGTGCGGAAGGTCGGGAGTTCGGTGACACTGTTGACACAGGAAGTCACACAATGTGGAGACAGGAGGACACACAGTGTAGTATGGACACAGTAAGACACACACTGTGGGCACAGGAAGACACACAATGTGGACACAGGAGGACACACAGTGTAGTATGGACACAGTAAGACACACACTGTGGACACAGGAAGACACACAATGTGGACATGGGAGGATATACAGTCTAGTATGGACAGAGGAAAACATACAATGTGGACACAGGAGGACACACAGTGTGGACACAGGAGGACACACACTGCAGTGTGGACATAGGAAGACACACGATGTGGACACAGGAAGACACACGGTGTGGACACAGGAGGACACCCACTGTGGACACAGGAGGACACACAATGTACTGTGGACACAGGGAGACACACCATGTGGACACAGTAGGATATACAGTGTGGACACAGGAGGACACACAGTGTGGACACAGGAGGACACACAATGCAGTGTGGACACAGGAAGACACAGGATGTGGACACAGGAGCACACACAGTGAAGACACAGGAGGACACCCAGTGTGCACACAGGAGGACACACAATGTACTGTGGACACAGGGAGACACACCATGTGGGCACAGGAGGATATAAAGTGTGGATACAGGAAGATATACAGTCTAGTATGGACAGAGGAAGACACATAATGTGGACACAACAGGACACAGTGTGGACACAGGAGGACAGATAGTGCAGTATGGACACAGGAAGACCCAACATGTGGACACAGGAGGACACACGGTAAAGACACAGGAGGACACACCACGTGGGCACAGGAAGACACACAATGTGGACACAGGAGAACACACCGTGTTGTGCGGACACAGGAAGACACACAATGGACACAGGAGGACATACAGTGCAGTATGGACACAGGAAGACACAACATGTGGACACAGGAGGACACACAGTCAAGACACAGGAGGACACACCATGTGGGCACAGGAAGACACACAATGTGGACACAGGAGGACACACAGTGTTTTGTGGACACAGGAAGACACACAATGTGGACACATGAGGACACACAGTACAGACACAGGAGGACACACAATGTGGGCACAGGAAGACACACAATGTGGACACAGTAGGATACACAGTGTGGACACAGGAAGACCGACAGTGTAGTATGTACATGGGAAGACACACAATGTGGGAGCAGGAAGTCACACAGTAAAGTCACAGAAGGACACACAATGTGGGCACAGGAAGACACACAATGTGAACACAGGAGGACACACAATGTGGACATATGGAGACATACAGTGTGGACACAGGAGGACACACAGTGTAGTATGGACACATGAAGACACACAGTTCAGGACAAGAGAGTTGTGACCTGAGCTGGAAGGCATTGAGAGGCACAGCAGTCCCTGACGAATGGCGCTCGTGCTGACCACTGTTCAGTGGACCAATCACCATGCGATTACTGTCAGGCCCTTAATAGATTGGACCACTACGCTGTCAGAGACTGGTGATTGAGATGAGCATTGGGGAAGCGTGTGGGGAGGGGGGGGGGGAGTTAGGGGGGCATGGGGGTGGATGAGGACAGAGGGTAGCACATTCAGGTAAAAAAGGTACCTGTTGCTGCTCGGCGCTTGGCGGTATGAGGTCAGGACAGGGACTGGGCGCACAGTGTCAGGATAATGTGACTGTGTGGGACATCAGGTCATGGTGCCGGCGGCCTGATTTCCCAGTGGGGCAGCACTATAAAATTGCCATGAGTGCGCGATGTCACAAGTCGGTGCATGTCCTGGTATGGTCTAGGGTCTTAATGGGGCGTAAAATTACACCAACCGCCCAGCCTCCTCTCAGAGGACTGTGGTTGGGCTCTTAGGCTGCCTTCCGACCCAAGACCCCCCCAATTTCTCTGACCACTACCCATCAGAAGCCAACTCCCGACCACATGGGACCGCTTTCAGCAGTGCCCATACAGTGCTGCAGATTTGCAGCCTTCAGCGCACCAATGCGACTGAAAACTCCCCAAAGACAAACACATTCAGATCGGAGGGAAAGCAAGAGGCTCGAGAACACGCACCAAGCAACACAACACAAAGTATAGTAAAATCTGGATTTTGAACTGTTTGAAATCTACAAACAGTTACACGCCATAAAAAAGAAGCAAGAAAACCAAAAATTATTACTGAGACAAAATTCAACAGATTTAAATCAAATTGGATTAGTGCTACCCAGCGGTGAAAACAAGTGTTAGCATGCTTATCCGTTATGAACAGGATAAATAAATTCATCACAAAAAGAACAAATCTTGTTAAAAAGGATATTGAAATTAAAAATTTGCAAAATTAGATGGCGCGTGTTTGGTAAGATTGTGAGGTAGGGGTTGGCGCGTTGAAGGTAAAGGGGGTGGGATGGGGTGGTTGTAGGTGGTAGGGTGGGTGGGCATCGGTCACGTGGTCATTGTAGGCTGGTGCCCACGTGGTAGGCACGCGATTGTCCGAGATTGAGTCATTAGTATGTGCCAAATGGTTCATCCCGCATTCCCTGGTCGTTCGTTACTCACTGCCCCCACGAGGCACATTCACTAACTATCTGCACCAGACCGGATGAACGAATGAGTTGAGAGTCCGTCTCCTGTTTTGGGAGATCGGGGGATCCGAACCCATGTGTTCGTGGGTTTGAACCCTGGTCGAGTTAAACCGATGACTTAAGAATTGATACTTGTCGCTCCCTAGCCAGGCACTCGGCATTATTAGGATAGGGCAAGGATTGGTTGGCTAAGTGTCTGAGTGGGATTTTTTTGTTGTTGAAGATTTATACTGCCTATCATGGATAAGCCTGAATAGGCTTGTTTTCACCATTAGACAGTTTGTCGATAGAAAGCCAGAGCCTGCCCCTGATTTTTTTATATTTACCGACTCAAGGGATTTTTAACCTCCCACACCACATAGACATGGTATGAGAGAAACTGGACTTTGATGACGCTGTAAGTTATACACAGCAGTGGAAATCCAAATTAGCAGAGGTGGGGGGCACAGGGAATCGAACCACTGACCTTCAGATTAGGAGTCCGGCCTAGAAAAAAGTCAGACACTCTAACCACTCGGCCACAGAGAACACCACAAAGTTGATTCAAAGGGATATCAAGTCATGGTGCTGGTGGCCTGGTCTCCCAGTGGGACAGCACTATAAAGCCACCATGAGTGCACACTGTCACAAGTCAGTACACGTCCTGATATGACCTTATATGTTGCTAAGACGTAAAACAACAACAGACAAACAAAACAAACTCACTGTTTGCTGACCAGTTTAGCGACATTTGACTCTAAACCTAAGCTCTATGACTGTAAATTAACACACCACTTAACATTGTCACTAATTACTAGTTCACTAAGTTAGAGCTCTTTACTTGGGGGAAATAAATTAATTAATGAATGCATGTGGATTAAACACAGAAAGGAAAAAAAATAGAGCAATCATGATGTGTTTCTTTCTGCTTGACAAACTTGGTTGGTTGGTTGTTGGAGTTTTGCATCCTCGCAACTTCTAAGGTCATATCAGGATGGGCACCGACTTGTGACAATGCATGCTCATGGCGACTTTATAGTGCTGTCCCACTGGGAAATAAGTGCACCGGCACCATGACCCGATATCCCACTCAGTCACTTTATCCTGACACTGAGCCAACCAGTCCTTGTCCTATCCTATTAATGCTGAGTGCCAGGCTAGGATTATGACAAGTGCTAGGCTAGGATTACGACAAGTATCTGAATGGAACAGGATCCTCTCCCACAAGCCTGCATGTCACCCAAGTAGATGTACATAGTAGGCTAAGGTATCATTACTCAGACTAGACAAAACAAACTGGAAAATTACAAAATAACTAACATAGGCTATTACTAACAACCAAAATTGCAGAAGGCTGACCCGAGCAGACACAGGTAAACACTCCTGGGAAAAGGAACAGATCAAGACAGCACCACAGCTGTCCAGCGTTGAAAACAAGCACCCTGACAGGAGCTTATACGTTATGGGCAGAGTAAATACCTCGTCAATAAAAAAAAAAAAAAAAAAATCAATTTGATATAAGTCATTGGTTTGACTCGACCGGGAGCCGAACTCCCAACCTTCCACATGCGATGCCCGCGATCTACCGATTCAGCCACCGCGCCCTTTGTTTAACAAACTGGCGTGTGTTGTTAATTAAGCATGTGCTCCCAGACGGAGCTGTCCAGTGATGAACAGTCTCATTAAAACGCCATGTTCTACATGATGATGCTTGCCTGGAGTAAGACGGGTGTGAGGTCAAGAGGTCAGCCGGGGACGCGCAAGGTACCAGCCTGTCACCCGGGTACCACAAGACAGGTACCGGAGTGGTTAGAGTGTCTGACTTTTTTCTAGGTCAGACTCCTAATCTGAAGGTCAGTGGTTCGATTCCCCGTGCCCCCACCTCTGCCAATTTGTATTTCTACCCCGGTGTATAACTTACAGCGTCATCAAAGGCCAGTTGCTCTCATACCATGTCTATGTGGTGTGGGAGGTTAAAAATCCCTTGGGTCGGTAAAAGTGTAGGCTCGGGCAAACTGTCTAATGGTGAAAACAAGTCTATTCAGACTAAAGCTAGGATTCCTTACACACGGTATGCGGCATGCGGCATACGGCACTTTATTGCTATAGTCCAATACAACTAGTTCTGGCAGGTCGGCACTCAAATCAAAGTGCCGACCTGCCAGAACTAGTTGTATTGGACTATAGCAATAAAGTGCCTCTGTTCATGTTCACCTGTTGTAGATAGCAGTGTTCCATTTTGTTAATAGTGTCCAATGGGGTGGTTGGAGGGGGATGCAGGGAGGTGGGCAATAGCAGCAGGAAACCCTAATTCCCTAACAATGTGTCAATCGGTTAGTTTTTTTGTGGTTTCATGAATTGAATTCAACTTATCGATTAACCAGATAAACACTGGGCTCAAATAGTCACATGTTGTGACATCATGCTGGGAAGAGTTATGAGGAAATAGAAATCCACGAAAAGACTTTTCACAGGTATTATTAAAAGGGAAAATATCAAATTTATTCATCGCTCATACTACTCCTCCATGCCGCATTAGCACTCAATCTGTAACTTAGCAATTGCATCTGACAATCTCTGTCAGATTGTCAACAATCTGTTAATTACTTATTGATTATGAGTCACATATAAGACCAAGTTCGATCAACTTGTTATTTAAGATTCCAGCCAGTAGTTTGGTTAGATCATCCTATTTTAAAGGGGCAGCCATCTGACTAATTCATCTTTGCTCATTCCCAATTATTAAGGTCGAATATGTCGCCGGGAACCCCCCCCCCCCCCCTCACCCCGCCCTGACATCGGCTATTGTCTGCCTCGTGGTGCTCAAGCGCCTGTCCACGTAGTATGTACCTTAAGGGGCTGTCACACTACGATGTATGGCCTTAGCGTATGCCGACCTATGCGAATTTTGACCAACACGTCGGGATACGGCATCATAGGTTACATATAGGTTGGGCATAGGTCGAGTATGCACGGCATAGGTCAGCATAGGTCCGTGTAGGTCAGCATAGCTCGAGCTGCTAAACAAAATTGTGCATGTTCAAAATTTTCAACCTATGCCAGCGTATGCGTCATACATTTCTAATACGCTCGACGTAAGCTTGACGTATGTCGGTGTACGTTATGCACAAGTTAGGGGTAGGTTGTAACACATTACCCATACGTTGAATCAGCACCCTCAGCGTATCTCTAGCGTATATAGCGTAGCCTAACATGCATCTAGCGTGTGCTGGCATACCCCTAGCGTATTGCGAGCGTATGGCGAGCATATGCCCAGTGGGTTGGCTGTCAGTATAGGGGCTGTCACACTATGACGTATGGCCTGTCCGCGTAGTATGTACCTTATTAAGGGGCTGTCACACTACGCGTATGCCGACCTATGCGAATTTTGACCAACACGTCGGCATATGGCATCATAGGTTACATATAGGTTGGGCATAGGTCGAGTCCACTCGGCATAGGTCGGCATAGGTCGCCGTATCTCGACCTATTTTTATTTTCAAATTATTTTGACACGTTACGCACACACCACCGCCATACGTTTTAGTGTGACAGGGGCCTTTAGCGCGGTCACGTGACATGATTCCCAGTGGCTTAATTGTGGTCATCTAATCTCACCGAGCGGGGAATGCCATCAGGTGGTGGAAGCACGGGGCATGGGTTATTACCTGTTCACCGAATTATTTCACCAACATTCTTCTCCCAAAATTACATAACAACTTTAAATGTGCGATAACTGATTTGCTTTCTTTAATTTTAACTTACAGATTAACTTACAGATCCTCTTCTGGCAGATCTAGGCCCTATTGGGCTTCTAATTCCAGCTCATTATGGTAACAAAATAACTTCTTTTTTTTGCACACATTTGGAGGTCGCCGGTGTCCTGAAGTCATATAATTGTGGGTGTCCTCTCCAATGTCTATCTAGCCTTCTCTCAAATGCTTCAACCATTGGTTCAACCACTTGGTCTGGGAGACTGTTCCATAGATCTGTCACTCGACAGATGGGCCCATGTTAAGCCACCTTTATGTTTAAGGAAACTGGTCTTTGGCTGTGGGTTTTATTCGTGAATCCGGTGGAACCCAAAGGCTGATGGACGTGGACAAACATGACCACTTTTGGACCTCGACAGATGCTATTTAGTATTCACTGGATAGCAAATATCTGAATATATGCTATATATAATAGTTCCACGATACAGTGAGTGTAGGTGGGATGGGCAGGGGAAGTTGTGCGTGCACAGACCCATGGCGCCTCCAACGGATCTGAGGTTGACTAGGCTGGAACAGCAGATGACTCGAAGAAGGCTCCTCCAGTCGATGCCTGAGGGAGGAGTTAGGGCTGAGGAGTAGATGGAAGCTTCCGGCTTTATTATACTCATATAATGCCTTCTATACCATATATATATAAATGTTAAAAAATGATATTGTATCCAACTACTAAATATACAGAGACCAAGACAGAAAGAAAAGTATCCCTTGTATCTGTAAAGTCACACTTCCAGCCACTCCCGTCACTCTCCCAACACCTATTTGGTAATATAAACAGGGACATTAGGCAACAGATCTGCCGGGGATCATCCCACGGTTTAGAACCAACCACAGGAGGAGTCCATATGCAATGCCTTTAATGGTAATTTACTCATTTGTAAAGTGCTTCAAGGGGTGCAACAATTGGCAGGAGGGTGGGGAGGTAGAGTCAGAGGTCACATGGGGCGACATCTAGTGGCAGGAAGGGGCGGCACTCAGGGTGAACTGCTCGGAGGAGAAATGTCAACGGTTGACATTTCCACGGGCTGCACGGTGTTTGTGGGCCGGTAGTGGGCACTGTAGTAGCGGATAGGAAATGAGGCTGTTTGGAAATGAGGCTGTTTTTTTCCCCCTTAGCTTCCTTTTCAATCTCCACCACCGCCACCATTAACACCCTAATTGCGACACTCATATGTGGGCTCTTGGGAATGGAGGCGGAGTAAAAGCTAATGCTGTCTCACCTACAACAGCAGTGGGTGGCATGACCTTACATGTTGTGAGGATGTGAAACCTCAACCCATCAGTCCTCCAAATAGTGATTGGTTGGTTGTTAGAGTTTTGCGTCCTGGTATCATCCAAGGTCATATAAAGACGGACCAAATATAATAGTCAAACTTAATGTGTAAATTTTCTGATAATCTCCGCGACTTTTCCAGCACAGCGCTTCCGCGTGAATTACAAAATTAAAGAGTTCATTTCTCATTTGTACTGGGGCTGGGTACCCCATCCCCCCCACCCCCTCTTCCAAACTCTCGCACCCTCTCTCTGCACCCTCCCACTGATTGTGGTGCCCCGTTGAAGTGCTTTAAAATGACTGGATGGCCATTAAAGGCATTTCATATGGACTCCTCCTGTGGTGAGTACTACAATGTGGGATGATCCCCAGGCAATCTGTTGCATGATGTCCCAGTTTATATTACCAAATGGGTGTCGGGTGAGAGTGATGGGGCTGCTGGAAGATACAAGGGATACTGTTGTTTCTGTCTTGCTCCGGGGCTGGGGTACCTTACCCCAGTCCCCGACTAGTGCGCTTATTTATACTGCATAAAGGTGGTGGGTGGGCACATGCGTGGTATAAATAACACAAACTAACCGGCTGCTGTGCCTGTACATCAGGCTACATCCGCAACAAAACATGCAGCCGGCAACTGAATGAAGCAGTCAGTCACCTTTTTGTTAGCTCATTAACCTTCATTTAAATGGACCGATGGTGGAGTATGAGGCCTTCTTTGTCTAGATGACCTTCAGCGCATACCATTCTCCAATGCGCATCGCTGTAGATACACCTTTCAATTGCAGACAATAATATTGGGGTTCCTGGTGTAATATATTGGGTCTCGGCCTTCAGAGCCCCAAGATACCACTTACTCTTCCCCAGGTGCGTTCTGACAACTGTCTGTCAGTTCCCACCTGATGCTCCTCTCAAGCAAACTCATAAGGAAGAAAGGGAAGACAAGTCGCAGAAGATTGACAGTGAAGAAGTTGTGCTTTATTGGCATCAACTCCTGTTCACCTACTAGTGACCTATCACCCTCACTCCTTACCTACTGTCCACACAGATCCTCATTACTCTTGTTAGTGTGTATAAGAATCAGTGCCTACATAGTCTCTTATGTCACACAGCGAGTGGGGCACCCATTGCTTCGCTGTTACATAACCTTGGTCCCCACTCCGTCGCCCGAGAATAGTAATGCTCTCTGCTAATATATACATCCGAACAGAAAATCTGTATATTTTTTACACTGATATCACTGCTTATTACTCTACCCAGGCCAAATGTTAGACAAGAATCAATTGTCTAACTATCTGTTTTTTGACTCGGCCAAGGATTGAAGCCACGAGCTATCACACTAGAAACAAATGCTCTTCTCTTGTTGCGAATGGCCTATGTTAATTACATATTATATATGATTAATTATATATTTATGTACGACATTATGAGTCATATATAAGACGAAATACTCTTAACTTCATATTTAAGATTCCAGCCAGTTGTTTGGTTAGATCATATTATTTTATAGGGGCAGTCATCTGACCAATACATCTTTGCATATTCACAATTATCATGGTCGAATGTGACTATTACTAGTTTGCATTCATTGTAAAAACTAATTCTCTTGGTGTTATTCAAGGCCCTCATATTTAAATAACATAGATAATAACAATCAATTTAATATATTTATCTCAGAAAAAAATGACAGCAATTCAAAACCATCGGACAATGCAGCTTTAATTGTTGGAACAAACTGCTACATATACTGATATAGACACAGCAGTCACACCCTCGCACAAACATGCACACCTTTCCCGAATTGAATACTAAATGGTAACATCTTGCCAGGCCATTGAGCCAGTTGAGGCTCAACATCAAATCAAGCAGAGTTAACCATGTTGGCGCTGACCACCCGACACCTTGATTGGATGGGATGGCCTAGTAGTTTGATCATATGCTTACCTCTACCAGAGTGTAAAGTCGTCGTCTGGCAGCTGTAGTTGTGTAGGCAGGCTATGTGAAATCAATACAAGCAAGGAGAAAAAGGAAGACTATAAAGAGTGAAAATAGAGTGAGAGCTTGCACCCTCAAGTTTATTATTATATAGTGGTACATGGATCTGTTATGGCATACCACCTGACCATACTCTCCAATCAACAACAAGCATTTCTATGTCCACCAATGAACAGTAAGCATTCTTGTGTCACCATGCCTACTGTGATCTACCCACCACTACCATGCCTTGTGGCTGTTTGGCCTGCACCTGCCTGCTGTGTGTGTGTGTGGTGATCCGTGACTAACAGTTGGGGGGATGGGGTAGTGAGTGCCGCTCTTGAGCTCCTTACCCACTAACAATAGTGCCCCTCTCACACTATCTATTTAATACACAATGACTATTGACTACAAGTAAAGAGTCACCAGCAACTACATAAATACATTCATGCACCTGGCCCTATACATCATTTACATTAATAGACCATTTGTACTCCTTTATAGACCATTTCACATTCCCCACCAATGCGTTTTATCGGAATATTTTAAAAGAGGTTTTATGTTGGTTGGTTGTTGGAGTTTTACGTCCTGGCAACATCTATGGTCAGACCAGGATGGCTACTGACTTGTGACAGTGCACACTGATGCCAACCATATAGTGCTGTCCCACAGGGAGACCAGGACAACAGCACCATGACCTGATATCCCACTCAATCACATTATCCTGACACTGAGCCAACCAGTCCTTGCCCTATCCAATTAATGCCGAGTGCCTGGCTACGAAACAACAAGAATGCATTTTTAAGTCACTGGTTTGACTCGACCAGGGTTGGAATCCCACAATCTACCAAAGCGCGAGACAGATGCTCAATTTATTCGGCCAACCCATCTGGTAGAGGCTGTAGTTAAATTGTGTCAGAATTAAAAACCTAACAATTATTAAATGTACACTTATTGCTTCCTTGCCATATGCTTGCCATCATCATGATATGGCAAAGGTTGGTGGTTCAGTGTCAGGATATTGTGACTGAATGATATATCGTATCATTGTACCGGTGAAATGGTAGGCCATCTCAAAGGGCAGCACTATAAAGCAACGATCAGTGCGTGCTCTCAGAAGTTAGAACCCGCCCTAGCATGACCTTACATGTTGCGAGGATGTGAAACCTCAACCCATCAGTCCTCCAAATAGTGATTGGTTGGTTGGTTGTTAGAGTTTTACATCCTGGTAACATCTAAGGTCATATCAAATCAGACCAAATATAATAGTCAAACTCAAAGCTGCATAGTCCGATAAAATATCAAATTTTCAAAACCAAACCAATTATCTAGATTTGATTCTACATATCTAACTTAGATACTGATTCACTTATTAAGCATTTGTTTCTGCGTAGAAGGCAATACTGAGTAAATTTAACAAAACCTGTTACTGCAGAAGTCTATGGTGTCAGAGTTTTGGCAAGCTTGCCGAAAACTAATTTTCCATGTTTGCACTCAAAATATCTCAAAAGTTTACCATTTAAAATAAAAGTAACTTTGAACTAATGTAAAATAGATACTAATTATCGATCTCATATATTTATCTCAGAAAAAAATACAGAAATTCAAAACCATCGGACTATGTAATTTTAATGTGTAAATTTCCAGATAATCTCCGCGACTTTTCCAGCGCGGCCCTTCCGCGTGAAGTACAAAACTAAAGAGTTCATTTCTCAGTTTAATAACACCCATTATACGCTTGTCATAATCCGAAGTCTATTGACCCTTTTAATTTGTGTTTTTTGATCGATGGTCCACATAGTAATTAAAGCTAGTAATTACATGGCATTTACATCTAATTTTAGAGTTATATTCTTCGGGACATCTCTAGCTTGCCTGTACAGTTGTCATTTAAAAAAATATATATCTTCACGACACACATTGCTCACATTGTCAGGGAAATCTGTCTAGGATCGTTTCCTTTAAACATTCAGTACTCTAACAAGAAATCCATTTGCAACAGAATCAAATCTGTTCCCCACGCCATCAGATATATAAAAGCGTGACAGTTAATGAGAACACTGCGGAAAGGAAGTATTTCTGTCCGAGGAGTACAGCTCTTCAATACATTGCCAGCTTACATTAGAAATCAATCAAACTGCAGTGTACGAACATTCAAAAGGAAGCTCAACAAGGTGTTAAAAACAATACCAGATGAACCACAGATTCCAGGATACACCCAAGTAACGCCAGCAGATTCAAACTCATTACTGCACATTACAACACTGAACAGAGCATCCTCACCACATGTAGCGGGCCCTGATGGTGGAGTCTCAGACTTGGCCTGAACAATACAGCTCAAACACGAGAGGAGGAAGGATGTACGGAAAGGCGTTGCTGTATTGTGCCTACTAAACTAGTAAAAGTGGCAAATTATTATAGTTTTGCTTTGTAGTAAATCCGCTGTCCTTGGTTACAGAATATTGTCAATGCATAAAATGTACAGAAATATAGTAACCTAGTTTAGAAACACTAAATATTAACAATCATATTTGATATGAGCATAAACTGTTTAACTCAGATGCTAAGTGACAGAGTATTCTGACCGGTGCCAACTCAAAGCTGCATAGTCCGATGAAAATATCAAATTTTCAAAACCAAAATAATTACCTAGATTTGATTCTACATATCTAACTTAGATACTGGTGCACTTATTAAACATTTATCATCACAGAGAAGGGAACAATGATGCAATTTACTAGAACCTGTTACGGCAGAAGCCTATGGTGTAGTTTTGGCGTGCTTGCCAACATTAATTTGGCATGGTTGTACTTCAAATATCTCAAAAGTTAGCCATTTAAAATCAAAGTTACTTCGAACAAAAGTAAGCATACAAAAAATATCTGTGCAAAATAAAAACTGGGAACCCCAACTGAACTACACCACAAGGGGGCAGGTGATATGTCACGGCACACCAACTGGACAGCCCAGGGCAGGAAAACCGGAAATATAAAAGCCAGATAAGATGTCCAACAACAATATAAATCAAATCAAATCCAAACAAACACAACTCAACCACCTATTACGTACAGGCCTATGGACATGTAAATAAAATAGGCTAATATAGAATTAAGTAGAAAAAGTGGAAAACTCTTCCCAAGAAAACCCCAAAACACTAACATAGAACCAGAAGAAAACAACCAACATAGTAATAAGAATAGAACAAAAATACAATGCCAAGAGGGCCCAAACAAAACTAACATAGGCTAAAAAGCATACCAACAAACTATCTATCTGCTACTGAAATGCAGGCAATCGGATGACTTATCAGCAGCTACTGTGTGATAAGATAACACCAACACTACAGCTGGCCAGCATTGAAAACAAGCCTGGGTACCCGGGATTACATGCTATGGACAGTATAAATACAGCCTCAATAAAAAAAAGAAAAAAAAGAGAAAAAAAAGTAGATTATAACGATCAACCTAATATATCTAGCTCAGAAAATGATAGAAACTCAAAACCATCAAACTATGCAACTTTAATCAATCAACATGTAGACCCAAATAAGCCTAGATTTAGGTCTAGGCTTTGTTTGTTTGTTGTTGTTTTACATCCTAGCAACATCTAAGGTCATATCAGGAGGGGTACCGATTTGTGACAGTACGCACTCATGGCGATTTTATAGTGCTGCCCGACTGGGAAATCAGGCCGCCAGCACCATGACCCGATATCCCACTCAGTCACATTATCCTGACACTGAGCTAACCAGTCCTTGCCCTATCCTAGTAATGCCGAGCACCAGGCAAGGAAGCAACAAGTATCAATTTTAAGTCATTGGTTTGACTCGACCGGGAACCGAACTCGCAAACTCGCGATCTTCCACACGTGAGGCCATGACGCCCAGTTTAGGTCTAGGTAGGTCTAGATTTAAGCCTTGGTAAGTTCAAATTTGGGTATTCACAAGTCTAGGTTTGAGTAAAACAGCAGGAATAGGTAAACACTCCTGGGCGATGGACCAGACCAAGACAGCACCACAACTGTCCACCGTTGAAAACAATCATCCTGGCGGGAGCTTATACGTTATGGGCACAGTAAATACCTTGTCAATTAAAAAAAAGAAATACAAAAAAAAGAAGTAAGAATCCTCAAGTGCGACTGAGTGTGTTAGGGATGTGGCGGGCGTTGGCAGCGCCACCGGTCACATGTGTCAGGTCGAGGAGCCATAGTATAGAATAATAGGTACAATATTAGAAATAATATCCTTATGAGAATTTATACTCGCATAATACTTTATACAACACATTTAAGAAGTTGCTACATTAGTATATTTGTTATCTATCTTTATAGTGATGATTATAGTAATATTATTCATCACTATCTTTATAGTGATGAATAATATTACTCTGCATGACTGTATTATGTGTTTATTTTTATTGTGGTTTCATTTGAACAAGTTTTCCTAAATGAAGACTACAAACGAGTGGCTTGAGTATTCATTCCGTTAAAGTTTGGACAAGCATGCTGGATTTTTCCATCATTTTTTTAGGGGGGTGATGGTTTATTTTCCCTGTCCATAACAAGTAAGTCACATTGCGGCTTGTTTTCATCGCTGAACAGCAATTTGGTAGTAGCCTTGTCATCTTAGCTGTTAGCAGTTATGTTAGTTTTTTTGTGCGGTTTTGTGTGGTGGTGTCTGACAGTGATATCATGGCAACATCTAAGGTCATCTCAGGACGGATACCGACTTGTGACAGTGCGCACTCATAGCGACTTAATAGTGCTGCCCCACTGGTCAAACCAGGCCACCAGCACCATGACTTGATATCCCACTCAGTCACATTATCCTGACACTGAGCCAACCATTCCTTGCCCTATCATAATTAATGCTGAGGGCCAGGCTAGGAAGCGACAAGTATCAATTTAGTAAGTCATTGGTTTGACTCGACCAGGGTTCGAACCGCAGCAGCAGAGAGCCCCGCTCGTCACCATGGCAACGTGCGAGCTACACGCACGAGTGATGGAGGGGGATGACCACGGACCAGACCCGCGTGTGTTGACCCCGGGTCACGACATCAGGATATTGTCCGTGGTGACATGTGACACCATTCGCAAAGATCAGGATTCTATTACTTAGGGGGGGGGGGGAGAAGGATTTGATGTTAGATTAGATTAGATTACAGTGTTTGAGCTGTATGCTCAGGCCAAGTCGGAGACTCCACCATCAGGGTGAAGATGCTCTGTTCAGTTTTGTCATGTGCAGTAATGAGTTTGAACCTGCTGGCATTATGCCAAATTTCCACATAAGCATGTTCTCCCTCTCCTCGCTCTCCACCCACATTCTCAATTGTCCACAGCTGCTACCCAGCCAACTAACTATCCCTTATATATTAGGTGCCAGAACAGACCCGATTGAGTGTGGGGACTTATAAATAAGAGCTGGCCCCATCACCCTCCCCCAACAATGGGTGCACTACACTCATTAATAACAGAACAGTTCATACAGCAACCCACCACCTGATCCCATACTACTGAACTCACTACACAGAGCTAACCCACTAAAGCCCAAGTCACACCGACCCAGACGAGCCCCGGATTTTTAGCCGGACCTCCCCCGGACCACTCCTCCGGACTCTCCCGGACAGCCCCGGATAAAATCGCTATTTTTGCTTTGCTCTCACACCTACCCGGACGAGCCCCGGACTACAAGCCCAGATCACCCCAGATGAGCCCCAGACAACTCCGGACTACCCGGATGAGCCCCGGACAACCCCCGGACGAAATCCGGACAACCCCCGGATGATAGCCTGAAATGCGGGACTCATCCTGGGCTAGTCCGTGAGCAATATGTGGTCATCAGTAGCTATCCGTGGCGATCCGTGGTTAATCTGTGCTCATCCGGCCTGTCCGGGTCTTATCCGGGCAGTCCGGGATTGGTCCATGGGTCTGTCGGGGCTAGTCTGGGCTAAACCGGGGCTAGTCTGGGCTAAACCATAGCTAAAACGTGGCTCTTCCGTTTTATAAATGACCCGGACTGCCCCGGACGGGGCCTGGACTACCCCCGGACCACCCCCGGACTATCTGGACCCCCGGATTACACCTGGATGGTGCCGGATCGAACCCAGATTGCAATATTCCCTGGATCGCCCTGGATGTTTTAAACATTTTAAAACATCCGGGGCTGACCCCGGATGAGGCCGGACCAGCCAAGGATCACCAAGTATCACCAAGGACCACGAAGGACCAGCCATGGATGAGCCACGGATCGCCATGGATAGCCATGGACCACGCCGGATCACGGGTCAGGGCTCGTCCGACCCCTGATCTGGGTTGGTGTGACCTAGGCTTAACCCACTAACCCACTAACCTGATCCCATACTACTGAACTTACTATATATAGCTAACCCACTAACACAATAACCCAATAACATACTAACCCATTAACACACTAACCTCCTTCTTTGTCTACTAATATGCCCTGCCTGAGTATCCACATAGCTACCTATCTAGCCTCTAATTTAAATGACTAGAAGACCAGTGCCTTGGTGCTGAATATCATATGTTATGATGAATATATATGCGATTTACCAAAAAACGCATACCCCCCCCCCCCCCGCACCTGACCGCCGCACAAGTTAGGTGTGTCACAACGCTATTTTCTGAAGGTATTTGACTGATTATCATAGAAGTATTTAATCGGATATTAATACTTTCCATGTCTAACAATGATATGTCATCTACTAAATTACATTGTGCCGATGTATTGAGCATATTGACAACGATCACTTAGTCGATGTGAATTGATGAATATAAAATTATATTACTCTCAATAAGCATATCAAATATGTACATTTAATCTACTTTTGTATATTACTTTGATTTTCTCATGTTGATATTAAAATATCACATTCTCTTTGAACATTATCCTGACACTGAGCTAACTAGTCCTTTACCTATCCTAGTAATGCCGGGCTTCAGGCTAAGTATTAGTGTAATTGTAGTGGGGGATGATGAAAATGGGAAATTTTGCGCCTAGAGCGGGACTCAAACGCACATCTCTTTACATTCTGTGCCAGTGTGCTAACCATTACACCACCTAGGCTTCCTGATATCACCATACTACCCATGCCTACCTGTCAGGCTTCTTGCCTGAGAGGTCAGCGCAGACTACTACATAATCTATTTCGGGTTTATTATTACTACGTTATTATGCGCTCTTACCGTTTAGTGAGCGGGACATAGCTCAGGTGGTAGAGTGTCCACCTGTGAAGGTGTCGGTCATCCTATCGATCCTGCTCAGTGGACACATTTTCAGTTTGGACTATTTTCCGTTCCAACCAGTGGTCCACAACTGGTTCATCAAAGGCTGGGACAGTATGTGCTATCCTGTCTGTGGGAAAGTGCATATTAAAGACCCCTTGCTGCTTATCGGAAAGAGTAGCCTATCTGGCGGTAGCAGGTTTCCTCCAAAGAAATGTGTCAGAATGACCATATGCTTGATGTCCAATAGCTGATGATAAAAATCAATGCGCTCTAGAGGCGTCAGAGCTGTGAGGGACACCGGGCATCTAAATACACCAAGTCACACTTTCAATTCCTCCTCTAACACACATGGACAGTAAGTAACTCGGAACTTGCCTATTGAAAGCCTCCTTTCTGTTCGCAAGTTGTCAGACCTCCTTAATTCGAGATGTGAAAGCGAGGGATCAAAGGAGTATTCATAGATGTAGCCGAGCTGCGATAATATTTGTTCCCAGAATTCCAAAACCAACCTGTTATCCGTGCACACATTCCATGCCCGACCATCACGTGCACTTCCGGAACACAGCCACCGAACATCTCGGCCCACCTCTCACTAACCGTTCGTCGTCGAAAAGCACTAAATGCTAATACAGTCTGCTCTGTCTATACCGGACACCCATGGGACTGGAGCAAGATACGGTTATAGAGAGAGATCCGTTATAGGCAGAGACTGACTGACGGAATGGGTTGAAACCAATGTTTTTCTTTGATACTTTTATACATGTGCTTATACTTTTGTACTTAGACTTGAGGTGGCGCCCAGAGTGGCGACATAGGCTGCAGGAGAGGTTGCGCCTACAGCACCTCGTTATTGACAGAGAATATTGATCAAATAGGTGAAAAACGGCTTGTTGTCCGCATAAGAGAGTTGACCACTAGACACAGAGGCAATGCTATTAAATTAAAGGGGAGCCCTGATGGGACCAGCACTTTTTGCCGTTATTGACAGAGATTCATTAGTGACATAGGCCGTTATTAACAGAGCAGACTGTATTACATTCGCAAGCACCGCGCGCTGTAGCAGAATCGGTAAAGCATGGACCTCCCTTGTGTGAAGTTTGTATCCCGGTCGAGTCAAACCAATGACTTATCAAATCCATACTTGTCGCTTCCTAGCCTGGCCCTCAGCATTAATAGGATAGGGCAAGGATGGTTTGTTCAGTGTGGGGATAATGTGACTGAGTGGGATATTGGGGCATGGTGCTGGTGGCCTGAGTTCCCAGTGGAACAGCACTATAACGTCTCCAAGAGTGTGCACTATCAAAATTCGGTACCCGTCCTGATATGACCTTATATATTGCCAGGACGTAAAATCCCAACAAGCAAGCAAGCCTTGGAAGCATGAATAAAGTTCAATGCACAGAAATTATTGCAAACAAATTTGACGCCATGCTTAGCATGGCACCCGAACCCACCTTCCTGCCATTTCCGAGCCGAGCGCCCTAACTATTACGCTACATAGGCCCTCTGATCCTGTGCATTTGGCAAGCGTCTGGCTACATATGTCCCTTTGGAGTCTTTGGCTGTTGGAGATTTATGTCCTGGCAACATCTAAGGTCATATCAGGACGGATACCAACTTATGTGGCAAGTCGAAGCCATAAGTGTGTACTGACACACTCATGGTGACTTTATTGTACTGCCCCACTGGGAAACCAGGCCGCCAGCCCCATGACTTGATATCCCACTCAGTCACATTATACTGGCACTGAGCCAACAAGTCCTTGCCCTATCTTAGTAATGACGAGCACCAGTATAGGAAGTGACAAGTATCTATTTTGTAAGTCATTGGTTTCACTCGACCGGGAATCGCACTCCCGATCTTGCACACGGGAAGCTTGCGCTCTACCGATTGGGCCACGGCGACAAGTGAGAGGCCACACTGTCAGGATGATTCACACCGCACACCTGTTACTGCAGAAGCCTATGGTGACAGAGATTTGGCATGCTTACCGAAATTAATTTTGCATGTTCACACTTAAAATATTTCAAAAGTTATCCATTTAAAATAAAAGTTACTTCAAACCAAAGTCAGGGAGATTATAACCTCCAACCTAATATTTGTATCTCAGAAAATGACAGAAACACAAAATCATCGGACTATGCAACTTTAATTTAGAAAATGACTGTGCATAAATAGTCCGGATGCAGACACTACTTCTCTGAAGCTAACATTCCATATATGCTGTATCCGGTGTGGCAGTAAATCGCAAACCCCTGGAAATTGCACACCCCGGGGTTTGCGATTTACTAGGAAATCACAAACCCCCCCTGGAAATCGCAAACCCCCCTGTGTTTTGGGACCGATTCGGGCCAAATCTATTCAATGCGACCATATTTAACAGAATTATATACTCAAATCGTGAAATTTCATTAAATTAACCCTAAATTCGAAGCGTTATTAAGGCTACCGCCGCATTGGCGGCGATATTAATCGCCGAACGTAATGTAAACAAATCGCCGCCGCATCGACGTCGCGTTCCATACTGGCGGCGGCGGCGATTTGTTTACTTTACGTTCGTCGATTCGAAAATATAACTAGTAATATCGCCGCCAATGCGGCGGTAGCCTTAATAACGCTTCGAATTTAGGGTTAAATTGGTAACCAAATAAGTGAAATTTGACCAATTTAACCCTAAATTCGAAGCGTTATTAAGGCTACCGCCGTAACGGCGGAGATATTAACAGTTATATTTTCGAATCGACGAACGTAAAGTAAACAAATCGCCGCCGCCGCCGAATGGGGGGTTTGCGATCATATTTAACAGAATTAGCTACCAAATAAGTGAAATTTGACCAATTTAACCCTAAATTCGAAGCGTTATTAAGGCTACCGCCGTAACGGCGGAGATATTAACAGTTATATTTTCGAATCGACGAACGTAAAGTAAACAAATCGCCGCCGCCGCCGAATGGGGGGTTTGCGATCTCCAGGGGGGATATGCGATTTCCTAGGAAATCACAAACCCCCCATGCCCATATATGGCATGGGGGTTGCGATTTCCTAGGAAATCACAAGTGGGGGTTCGCGATTTACAGGGTTTGCGATTTCCTGCTACACCGGTATGTTTGTGCGAATGCGACAAAAATGCATTCACAACGATCGGTCCATTGAGTGATCCACTTTGCCATCCACGCATTTGCATGCGCATTTGCATTCGCATTCGCAACCACAACGAGTCATATGGAAGCATCACCGTGCGTTTACATGCTTTTCCATTTTTTGTCGCATTCGCATACTGCATACCACATACCGCATAACGCATATATGGAATCTTACCTTAAGGAACATGAAGGGACCCCACTCCTGCGTGTGCTGAGAGAACTGCGTAAATAGTATCTGCCCATGCTCAATAGGCAGGGAATTCTTTCTTTAAATATATATGCCGCTTATGAAATATCAATGGTATATAGGTTCAATATATCGATCTATGGATTACTGATTGATATAAATATATAATGCATCATATGTATACATATACACACACACATATATATATATATATTGACTTTCGATTGGAGGAGCGGAGGTGAGTGCAGCAGCATCATATCTTGGTTGGTTGTTGGAGTTTTACGTCCTGTCACTGCATCATTAAGGGCGGTTGATGTATGGAACTCCCAACATCTCCTGACCAGCCACTGCAGGGACAAATAGTTTTGCACCTGTCTTATGTTCTTCCCGGTGTGAGACCTCTATTTGCTCCCCGAGAGAGTGCCGCTGGTAACTTGTAAAAGCCAGGAGCACTTCAACACTTTTGCAGGCAGCTTTCATGAAATGGTTACAGAAAGAGAGGGCGCCCTCGTCTCTGGTTCAAGGATACCATCAAAGGAAACCTGAAGCTGAGAGACATTAAGACCGACTCATGGACGCAACTCTCACACCAGAGAGCTAAATGGAGAGTGGCAGTCAAGTAATGAAAGCAGTCTTTGTCGCATCGTGACCGACAGCATGATGATGATGATGATGATGACATCCTGGCAACATCTAAGGTCATATTTATATATTGTATGATTATTTACTTACTTACTTGTTATTCGCCCCTATTCATAGCGGGTGTATTCTCTTAGCTTCACAAACACTTTCTATATGTCTACCAGAGAAAACAGTATATATAATCTGATGTAAATTTTTATCTTACATATAAATATTATTGCAGCCTCCCGTAGTGTCCGAATAAAAACCTGCATGGCATAACCTGTTAGTCTGCGGAGTCGGGAAATATGCGTTATTTCTATGCGTTATTTATATATGCATAGAAATATTTCTACATCATATAAATAATACACTGGGAGCAGTGGTCGAATCTGCAGAGCGCAGGCCTCCCGTGCGGGAGACCGGGAGTTCAATTCCCAGTCGAGTCAAACTAATGACTAACAAAATTGATACTTGTCGCTTCCTAGCACGGCGCTTGGCATTAAGAGGATAGGGCAAGGACTGGTTAGCTCAGTGTCAGGATAATGTGACTGAGTGGGATAGTGGGCCAGTGGCCTGCTTTTCCCAGTGAGGCAGCACTTTAAAGTCATCATGAGTGTGCACTGTCACAAGTCGGTACCCGTCCTGATATGACCTTAGATGTTGCTAGGATGTAAAACTCCAACAACCAACGAACCAGAGTGATCCATACTCCTTATAAATAGAGCACACCTGCAGATGGGCTGGACTGCGAATGGGATGCAAAACGTGCGCGAATACAAGAATTGATTGGCTGGAAATCAAGTGGCGTCCCGTCAAAAGGGAGAGAGCATGCACAGTGCGGCGCCGTCAGTGCACCCCCATTTCCACCTCCTACTGATGCCCCGGTCATATACACGTTAGTGCACGTAGTTGAACATAGGTGAACGTAGTGGAGGCTAACGTGGGTCAAACGTGGTGTAGGTACGTTAAACTACGTTGAAATTCGTTAAGGTACAGCAGGTTTTGGTATGGATAAATATGATACAGTATGGATAAATATGTTATGTTACAGATAAATACGTTATGGTACGGATGCCGGGACGATCAACTACGTTGAACGACGTTAGCCTCCACTATGTTCACCCACATCCACTAATGGCTATCTGACCAAGTGTGCTAGAGCATGCTAGAACATCCTAGAGTATGCTAGAGTATTCTAGAGTATACTAGAGTATGTTAGCATCACGGATGCAAATTCAGCCTTTAACGTAGCGCTCTTTTGAACATGTCAACAAATTTAATCGGACATCATGGCTCACCCACGTTATTACCAAGTTAACGTCATGGACAAGTATGGATAATGGTACGTTCAACTACGTTCAACTATGTTCAACTATGCTAGCCTCCACTACGTTCAACTACGTTCACTAACGTGTATGTGACCGGGGCATTAGCGAGCGAGCGGAGGACTAGGCTGCTTAAGGGCGGCAATGTGTTTTTCATCGGTTTGTATTCTGTGATCTTAATGGCCATCGCTTTGCTTGATTTCTGTTGTTGATGCGTTCGTTGGTTACTGTT
>CM059188.1:111780489-111842379 GCA_030323885.1 Branchipolynoe longqiensis
TCTCCGTCCCCCCACCCCTCCTCCCCTCCCTGCATCCCCCCTCTCCCTTCTCTTCCCCATCCCCTCCTTTCCCCCTCCCCCTACCCCACCTCTCCGCCGCCCCCTCCTCTTACCCCTACACATGGACCCTCCCCTCCCCCTCGAGGGTCTCCCCCACCCTCTCGCCTCCCCACCCCCTCCTCTCCCTCTCTCCCTCCTTCTCCCTCTCTCCCTCCCCTTCCCCCCTTCCCCCCTCCTCATCCGCCTACAGCCAGGAAGAGACTAATGGAAGCAGCATTTTACACCCGAAATAAAACTAAAACTCAAATCTTAAAAATGCAAGCCTCTTATGGGACACACAAACATACAGGTAAGATAGCAATGCATAGGGGAAGTTTCATTCCTTTATGCTTTCGTTGTGAGGTGTACTTTGTAACACCACATCACGACAGAAGTAACTAAATTGATCCAGTCTCACTTCAAAGGTTACAGGACCGTGGAAGTTGGGTGAGGAGGAGGAAAGGGGGGAGGGGGAGGAGGGAGGGGAGGGGGAGGGGGGTTTGGTTGGTTGTTGGGGTTTTATGTCCTGGCAATACCTAAGGTCATATCATGACGGGTACCGACTTGTGAAAGTGTACACTCATGGGAACTTCATAGTGCTTCCCCACTGGGAGATCAGGCCACCATGACCTGATATCCTACTCAGTAAAATGATCCTGACACGGAGCCAACCAGTCATGGTTGCCCTATCCTAATAATGGCCACCGTTTGGCTAGGAAGCGACAAGATTCAATTTTTAAGTCATCGGATTGACTTGAACAGGGTTCGAACTGGGCTACTGTGGACAGTTGGACGAGGAGGAGGGAATGGGGAGGGGGAGGGGAGGGGGAGGGGTGTTAATGTTATAGGGGTGGTCCGGTGAGTGCAGAAAGGTCAGGGCATGCACACCAGGTGAACGCTCGGAAGATGGCGCTGCAGTGCCTGGTGGTGGGTCTGGGGGTTTGCAGAGAACAACGTCGGTTGTCTGGATGCGCAGAAATAATGGCTTTAATTACAGAGTCCCGACAAGCCGCTCATTGAGATGCAGAGACCGCGACCTAACCGACACAAACAGGTGCTAAAGCCATAATGTTCCACAATTTGTTCATTAAAGGCTATGGTATGTGATGTCCTGTCTGTGGGAAAGTACATATAAAAGACCCCTTGCTGCTTATCCGAAAGAGTATCCCATGTGGCTCAGGGAGTTTGACGCCCCTGCCTTGCAGAGTTGTAAACCACTGCCTTGTGGAACAGGTTCTTGACAGAACCGAAGGCTAAGGGAGCAAACCCTAAACAGAAAACCATGTCAGTGTGGCAGCATTAAGGGCGGTTGATGTATGGAACTCCCAACATCCCCCGACCAGCCACTGCAGGGACAAATAGCTTTGCACATGTCTTGACATGTTCTTGCCGGTGTGAAACCTCTATTTGCTCCCCGAGAGAGTGCCGCTGGTAACTTGCAAAAGCCAGCAGCACTTCAACACTTTTGCAGGCAGCTTTCATGAAAGGAGATCGACAGTCAAGTAATGAAAGCAGTCTTTGTCGCATCGCGACCGACAGCATGATGATGATCCCATGTGGCGGCAGTGGGTTTCCTCCAAAGAAATATGTCAGAATGACCATATGGTTGACTTCCAATAGCCGATGATAATTATGAAAATCAATGTGCTCTAGAGGTGTCATTAAATAAAACAAGCTTTTGTTTCAAAGTCGCCTGGTATTGTCCACTGAGATGACAAACAAACCCATAATGTAATAAATATATGAATGACATCCCAGGTGGGATTCCATCACATGACCTAATATGGTTCTCCATATGACCAAATATGGTTTCCCCACAGATCGGGGAACATTGCGGTTGCACTTGCACACTAGCAATTCCGACACTCTCCCTGCACATGATCAATTACACAAACTGGAAAGGTGTGCTTGGAGAGCATTTGTCGGAGTATAATTCCAGTCTCAGCAGCCTATACCGGGTCCATTTAAGGAAACAGATGAATACCATCAGGTGATTCAGAGAAGGTACACTATAGGATGACATTGGTCAACCCGTTTACAGGATCAGAGACGGTCGCCGCCTGTTGCGATTAGATCAACTACGTTCACCATGACCGTAAGCGCTTATCACTTCGGTTATCTGAATTATATTTTGTTAAAGCTGCATAGTCCTATGAAAGCATCAAGATACTGGTGCATTTATTAAAGCTGCATAGTCTGATAAAAGACTCACATTTTCAAAACCACAACAATTACCTACATTTCATCCTTTTTTGTTGTTGGTACATTAGTTGTTTAAACAGGGGAAATTTCAGTCGCAGACCACTGGTCTTAGTCATTCCACTGCTCCTTGCCCTATCCTATTAATGCCGAGCATCTGGCTACGAAGCGACAAGTATCAATTTTTAAGTCATTGGTTTGTCTTGACCAGGATTCGAATCCACGATCCCACGATCTACCAAAACGGGAGACGGACGCTCTAACTCATTCGGCCATCCCTACATATCTAACTCAGATATGGATGCACATATTAAGCACTTGTTGCCACATAGAAGGCCCTACTGAGTCAATTTAATAGCACATGTTACTGCATAAGCCTATGGTGTCAGAGTTTTGGTATGCTTGCCAAAATTAATTTGGCATGTTTGCACTTCAAATATCTCCAAAGTTGACTTCAAAATTTATACTTGTCCTTTGTCATTTCCTAGCCAGGCACTCGGCATTATTAATATAGAGCAAGGACTAGTTGGCTCAGTGTCAGGATAATGTGACTGAGTGGAATATCAGGTCATGGTCCTGGTGGCCTGGTATCCCAGTGGGGCAGCCCTATAAAGTCGCCATGAGTGTGCACTGTCACAAGTCGGTCATCATCATCATGCTGTCGGTCACGATGCGACAAAGACTGCTTTCATTACTAGACTGCTGCTCTCCATTTAGCTCTCTGCTGTGAGAGTGATGTCCATGAGTCGGTCTTAATGTCTCTCAGCTTCAGGATTCTCTTGATGGTATCCTTGAACTGGAGACTGGGGCGCCCTGATATGACCATAGATGTTGCAAGGATGCAAAACTCCAACAACCAACCAACCAAGCCGTTCAGCCAGGTTTACTTCACTCTCTGGCTACAAATCATGTCTTCGCTCCTGATTCTTTTTCTTTATGTACTGCGCATGCTATATTCACATTTAGGTCACCCACCTCACCGCTCCCCCTCTCCCTCCCTCCTCTGAATTAAAACCCTAGGCCATGCGAATCTACCGACCCGCCCCCCCCCCACACACACACAAACACACAAACCCTTAATTAAGCTAAGATTCTTTATACGCGGTATGCGGTATGCGGCATGCGGCATGCGGCATGCGAATGTCGTATATGCGGCGTAGATATATGCCAACCCCCAACATTTGTTGGGGGTTTTCCTCCAAATTTGTGAAGGAACAGTATTGGTTTCTATGGCAAGCGCAGCAGCATTCGCATTCGCATGCTGCACCGATGGCTACAGGGACCGATTCAGTTGCCGCATTTGCATTCGCATTCGCATTCGCATTCACATTTGGAGGGATGGAAGCACCCCTATTCACTTAGATGCATTTTGATTTTTTGCCACATTCGCATTTGCATGCCGCAATCCTAGCTTTAGGCTTGCTCCTGATGCCTTTGTTCCCGAGTGGGCGTGCATGCAGAGGGGGGGGGGGGGGGCTGGGATGGGGATGTGTGTTTAGCAGGATGCATGGAGTAATAGAATACATGTAATTATTGCCGCCGAGGGCAACTTGTCCCAACTAATAACAACAATACCAAAAAAACACCTGACACAGGAAGGGAGGCAGGTCGGGATACGTGCACGACCTACTGATGGATGCCACACTATCCACCTAAATAGACTACATCACCGTTCCAGCCGCGCGGTGCTTTGTGGGATGTGTCAGAGCAAAACAAACCCGCGAGAAACACATGGCACATGCTAATACATTGGTTGCAGTTATGAAATGTGCTAGTTTCAGCTCATCTCAGCTCTTGTGTTGAAACATAGAATACTAACTAAAAAAATATATATAATAAATTAAGATATTAATCTTTTATTCAGCATTGCATTTACATCAATATAATCAGCACATCTTATGCCATGTGCATTTAGATTTAGACAAATCTGGGAACTCAGACTAGTGTTAGAGCCATAGCCAGAGTCAGTTGTATTCATGTTTTTATTCATAATCTATGGTTAATGACATATGTAGAAATAGAAAATGAGTAGGGTTAATCAGATATTGGTTATATATTTCTTTGAAACAAGTTTTTGTTGCCACATTTGACACATTTGACATTTTAATATTTAGAACAAGAATTACTTCTGGCTAATCAATAGTGATGTAAACATCAGCCTGTAAAGTGACTGAAATTGTATGTTTCTTAGCTCAAAATGCTTAATTATGAAGAGTTGTGTCTTAAGCATATTCATTATATTATTATATTGGATCCTTCCATCCATGTTTGTGCCAAATTGTTATGTATTTCTATTAATATGGAATAAAATGGCAGTTTTGCCCTACGCATATCGGCAAACTCAATGGCCGGACGCCTTTGCTTTGCTCCCAACGCCGTTTTCAGCGCATGCGCAGTCGGAACCGTGATCTCGTCTATAGGGAACACCACACGCGGTGGACGAATCGGTAGAGCATAGGTCTCCCATGCGGGAGATCGGGAGTTTGATTCCCAGTCGAGTCAAAACAGTGGCTTATACAATTGGTACTTGTCACTTCCTAGCCTTGCGCTTGGCATTAATAGGATAGGGCAAGGACTGGTTGGCTCGGTGTTAGGATAATGTTACTGAGTGGGATATCTGGTCATGGTACTGGCCATGAGTGCGCACTGTGACAAGTCCGTTCCCGTCCTGATATTACCATACATGTTTCCAGGACGTAAAACTCCAATAAGCAACCAACCAACCGTAAAGAGGGGTATTAGGGATGCTGTATGGTCACATGTATATGAACAGTTCAGGCGCAAAAACCCATAAACGCCAACCTAAAATTGTAATTAAAATACAAGATCTTTACAAGAAGCTAGTTTTAATTCTCACTAATTCTTTTGACGAAATGATTATGGACGAACGGGAAAAAAAATAGAAAATTAAAAAAAGAACTCTTTGGAGGATTGATTCAAATCTTTATCTCGACTTTTGGATTGGTATTTATTGGGTTTTGCGACTGAAGTCTTCATATTATATATAGAATCTTCTGGTGTGAGAGCCGGTTAGCCACATCCGGTTAGCCACAAGCCTAGGAGAACCGGTGTGGCGGTTTCAGCGCCCGGTCAGTTTCAGCGCCCTGTCGTGGCTTCTGCGCATGCGCGGATTTTCGCATGTTGTGGAGAGCACTGCTATTTGTTTTGTTTACACTCGGCGATTCGACGCCGATCTAGTTGCTACGTTAATATCGCTTGGAATTTAAGGTTAATTTAATTAAATTTCATTATTTGAGTATGTAATTCTGTTAAATATGATCGCATTCAATAGATTTCAGCCTAATCGGTCCCTAACACTGCCGGGCACCAGCTGAGCTTGTAGCCGGCGAGGCCCCCGGGTGCTTTGACCATGACAGGGCGCTGAAACTGACCGGGCGCTGAAACCGCCACATCGGGCGCGGCGCCACCAGTCAGGAGCGTGAGGTCGAGGAGTCATTTGTTTGTATGTTGTTGTTTTACGTCCTAGCGACCCGTAAAGTAATATTAGGGCGGGTACTGACTTGTGACAGTGCGCGCTCATGGTGACTTTATAGTGCTTCCCACTGGGAGACCAGGCCGCCAGCACCATGCCCTATCAGGGAGCCTAGGTGGTGTAATGGTTAGCACACTGGCCCGGAGTGCACAGATATGTGGGTTCGAGTCCCACTCTAGGTGCAATATTTCCCATTTTCATCACCCCCACAACACTGGTTGCCATAACCATGATCCTATCTATAACTGCTATGTGCTGTGTGGTTGTTGAACCTGCTGTGGGTATGTATATGTAAGTGCATTGCCTGTATGTATGTAATTGTAAGCATTAAATGGCTCACAGTTGCAGGGGGACGAGTGTAGTAGTCTGCACTGACCTCTCAGGCAAGGAACCACATAGACAGATAGGCATGGGTAGTATGGAGATATCAGGGAGCCTAGGCGGTGTAATGGTTAGCACACTGGCCCGGAGTGGAAAGATGGGTTTGAGTCCCGCTCTAGGCGCAATATTTCCCATTTGCATCACCCCCACGACAATATCATCGTTTTTCTAGGTTACATTATTTTTTAGTAGTTTCTTAAACACTGCTATGTTTTCTGAATGTCGTGTTGGAGCTGGCAGTTTATTCCAAATATTGGCACTCATGTTAGCTGCACTGCGATCATATGAAACTGCATTTTGATTTTACCATTGCTAGTAACGGTTATATATACTCCTTTTGTTGTGTGGCAAAAGCAACTCCCCCCCCCTCCCCGCCCCCACTGGGTACAGCCCTGACGTCATCCGCGTGTCTTAAGATCAATTGAGCGCACACACTGTTTGCTGTTTTCCATGTTGATTACAAGCAAACTTCCTAAAATAGAACTAAATTAAAAAGAATAAAATGTATTGGTGAGACTTTCACTGAACACTCTCCCTGATTGGTGAAGGAAATTCAACTTGCTTTGTATGCACCTGCCTGTCGGGATGAATAAAGCGCTACTTAAAATCAGATATAAGGCGATGAGGAGCAGAGAGGGAGGACGCTGATGGCATCTGCGCATGCAGCGTAGACAAGCCAGTAGTGAAACCCCATTAGTGTCGCGTCATGATAGCACTCAGCCACGGGTTAGAACTGAAGAATGCACCTTCGCCAAGCTGCATGCCTGCCTCACTCACAATGCCGGGTATGCACTAAGCAATAATTAGAATAAGAGAGGAAAACATCCACTAGTCACCATGGCAACCCACCACAAGATGCCTAGATGGAAGACAGCCTATAACACAATGCCCAACATACAACAAACAACAGGCGCTCAGTATTATTAGGATATGGAAAGGACTGGTTTGGATCAGTGTCAGGATAATGCGATTGAGTGGGATATCAGGTCATGGTGCTGGCGGCCTTGTCTCCCTGTGAGGAAGCACTATAAAGTCACCATGAGTGCACACTGTCATGAGTCAGTACCCATCCTGACATGACCTTAGATGTTGTCAGGATGTAAAACCCCAACAATCAATAGTTCGAACAGTAGGAAGAACAGGTAATCGCCCCCGTGGCAACCCACAACAGGATGACTATATGGAAGACAGTTCATCACACAATGCCAGGATACACTAAGTAACAGCTCTGCCAATTTGGATTTCCACCGCTGTGCATAACTTACAGCGTCATCAAAGGCCGGTTGCTCTCATACCATGTCTATGTGGTGTGGGAGGTTAAAAATCCCTTGGGTCGGTAAAAGTGTAGGCTCGGGCTTTCTATCGACCAGCAGTGGAATGAGGAAGACCAGTCGTCTATGACTGAAATTTCCCCTGTTTAAACAACTAATGGACCAAAACAAAAATAGAACAAAACATCTACTAATCACTATGGTAACCATCGACAAGATGATTAGATGGAAATAGTTAAAAAAATAGGAAAACATCCAGTGATCACCATGGCAACCCAAAACAAGATGCCTAGTTGGAAGACAGCCGATAACACAATGTCCAAAATACCACAAACAGTAATTAGAAAAATAGGAAAACGTCCATTGATCACTATGGTAACCATCGACAAGATGCCTAGATGGAAAACAGCCTATCGGACAATGTTCAACAAACTGCAAACAACAGTTACAGAATAGAAAAAACATTCACTGATCACCAGGGTAACCCACAACAAAATGCCTAGATGGAAGACAACCTATTGTACAATGTCCAGCATACACTAAACAACAGTTAGAACAATAAGAAAAATACATCTATTGACCACCATAGCAACCCACAACAAGATGCCTAGATGCATACATTCAAGCAACAGTTAGAATACATTGTAATAATAATAAGAAAAGATCTATTAATCACCATAGCCACCTACAACAAGATGGCTAGATGTGATACAACATATCACACAATGCCCATCATACATCAAACAACAGTTAGAGAAATAGGGAAAACATTCGTTGATCAGCATGGAAATCCGTGGCAAGATGTCTAGATGTACGACTGGCTCTAGCACGATGCCCAACATGCACTAAGCAACAGTTAGAACAATAGGAACACCATCCACTGGTTAGCACGACAACCGACAAGATTCACCGAAGCATACACAATATCCAACATACACTAATCAACATTTGGAAAAGTAGGAAATAAATCCATTGTTCACTGACTTGTTCTTGGAATTGAAATAATTCACATAATGGAAATCGATCTGAAATAGGGTTTCAATTTTTACTTTTTTTATTCCCTGGCTATTCAAGTAGCATAATTTCTTATTATAAGTGACGTTCTCATCAGTAGCTTTCTCATAGGTAACTTTCTCATCAGTAACTTTCATTTTAAATGGTGAACTTAGAATATATTTGAAGTGTGAAGCCCTGGTCACATACACGTTAGTGAACGTAGTTGAACGTAGGATAGATTAACGTGGGTCAAACATGGTGTAAGTAGGTTAAACTACGGTGAAAAACGTTAAGGTATGGCAGGTTTTGGTACGGATAAATATGTTAAGGCATGGATGCTGTTATGTTCAACTATGTTCAACTATGTTCAACTATGTTCAACTATGTTCACCTACGTTCAACTACATTCAACTAGGTTCAATGTACATTAGCCTCCACTACGGTCAACTACATTCAACTGCGTCCAAGTATGCTAGAGTATGCTAGAGTATGCTAGAGTACATTAAGAGTATGGAGACTTCACCATAGTACGTTAGCCTCTAACGTAGCGCTCTTTTGAACATGTCCAAAGATTAAATCGGAACTCACAGCCCACCCATGGTTTTACCAAGTTATCATGATGGAGAAGTATGGATGCCGGTATGTTCAACTACGTTCAACTATGTTCAACTACGTTCAACTAGGTTAGCTCCCACTACGTTCAACTACGTCCAGTAACGTGTATGTCACTGGGCTTTAACATGCAAACTTCATTTAGATGCGCATAGAATTTAGCTGACATGTTTGACTTTCAGTCATATCCGGAAGTAACTTTCTACATTGTGGGAGAAGTTGATTCAGCGTCACACTGACACCAGGTGGCGCGCTGCACATATATATATATATGGCATTGTGTACACAGGAGGACCCAGGTGGGGTGGGTGATGGGGGGGGGGGGGGTTAGGCTGCACCCTGCATTCTGTACTAACATCACCCCGCGTTAAAGCTGCATAGTCCGATGAAAACATCAAATTTTCAAAACACAAACGACTATCTAGATTTGATTCTACAAATCTAACTTAGATACTGGTGCACTTATTAATCATGTGTCATCACATATAAGGGAACACTGAGTCAATTTAATAAAAACCTGTTACTCCACAACCCTATGGTGCTCAAGTTTTGGCAAGATTGTCAACATTAATTTAGCATGTTTTCACTTCAAATATCTCAAAAGTTAGCCATTTCAAATAAAAGTTACTTCAAACTGAAGTCAGGTAGAATTTAATGATCAATCTAATATGTTTTATCTCAGAAAATGACAGAAACTCAAAACCATCGGACCGTGCACCTTTGTGGCATTGGGTGAAGGCGTCGATGAGAATTACAACTGTGTGCATATACAAAAAGTCGGTGGATTCTCAGATGACCTTATAACCACATGAAGGTTTGGTTTAACCATACCGGAAGTGGCCTGGGATCCGACAATTTTGTTTAGATTAACCGATAATTTAGATTAACCGACTTTGGTTTAACCAACTTTTTTATATGATAGATGGTAGTATTTTGCCGGGCCGCCGAAAAAAGTTTGGATTAACCGATCGTTTGGTTTAACCGAGCTTGGTTTAACGGGGTTATGCTGTATGTATTTATCTCGGAAAATGACAGGAACTCAAAACTACGGACTATGCAACTTTAATTCGCCTCGCATCACCGAGTCAGTCAGTCGCATCGTGGTCCGCATTTCCCGCCGCGGTGAGTGTGGGTTTTGTATAGTATAAGTAGTTATGCACATATTATTTTAGGCTGCAGGGCCTCGCCTATAGCCCACCAGCTGGGGTGGGCGCTGTGACGCCTGCACTACCCCAGCTGCTGCTCCGGTGAGCCACTTGCTATCCTCCACCGGCGGTGGGGTGGGCGCTGTGCCGCCTGTACTCTCCCGGCTGCTGCTCCGCAGAGCCGCGGGCTATCCTCCAATCAGGAGGAAGATTTCCGGGGGATTTCCGGGGGAGGCGATTTCTGGTGGCTCGGCTCCCACTCGGTCTCCAGTCGGTCGGAATTTTGACAAGTATAAATTTGATAAGTCATTGTTTTGACTCGACTGGGAACCAAACTCCCGATCTCCCACATCTGAGGTCTGTGCTCTACCGGTGTTTATAAATGAACAACGCCATTACAGAAAGATATCTGAGCTAATTATATAGAACACTGCCTCATGAATAATACTTAATACGGGTGTTCCCTTTTACCCAGGATCCCTGCTGCTTCTGCGGTCTCAGTAGCGTCCCAACAGGGGGGCGCCTGCACTGCGTCTGATGCACTGTGCATGCACTGCACAGGTGCCAGCCGGCGGCAGCTTCACGGATCAGTGGCGCCAAGGTGCACATGGGGTTAGGCTGGTTACCAGTGGGAAGGATGTGAGTCATTGTGATGCATGGTGGCGTTCATCACAAACAGGTTCAAATGTGAATTGTTCATGAGGCAGCGTTCTATATAATTAGCTCAGATATCTTTTGGTAATGGCATTGTTCATGTAGAAACACCGGTAGAACACATACCTCTCATGCGGGAGATCGGGAGATCGGGAGTTTGGTTCACGGTTGAGCCAAACCAATGACTTATCAAATTTACACTTGTCGCTTTGTAGCCTGGCACTTGCTGTCAATAGGATAGGGCAAGGAGTAGTTAGTTCAGTATTGGGATAATGTGATTGAGTGGGATATTGAGTCATGGTGCCAGCAGCCTGATTTCCCAGTTGGGTAGCACTATGAAGTCACCACGAGTGCACTCTGTCAGGAGTCGGTACTCATCCTGATAAACCCCCAACAGCCGATGTTTACTTTTTGTGCTGGGAGAACGTTAAACAAACAAACAAAAAATCATCCTGATATGACCTTAAATGATGCCAGGATGTAAAACTCCAACAAGCAAATGATGAGAACCACCCGAGTGCTTGCATCACGAGGACGATAGTCATCTACTGTTTATTCATCCCAGACAATACTGTTCGCGAGAATCTATCCGATCCCATATAATACCCCCACACACACACACCCACACACCCGCCCATTTTTACCTCAGCCTGCAAATCTCACTCAGGCTGCATATCACAGTCCGCATATCTCAAGCTGCATATATCCCTTTACAGCTGCGCCAGAATGCACGTTGCAGTGTTTGCCATTTCGATAATTTCTATACTTTGATCGTATATATATGTAATGGCCCACGGCCCTCCGACCCTCACTCTTTCACACGGAAGAACACCAAGATTCAATTCAGTGTACGCTTCACCTTGGGTTTATTGAACCATCTGCTCTCCGCGGCATCAGTAGTTGTCTCACCCGCCCCCTGACTCGCCAGATCCCACATCGACTCTATAGGTGTGTGTCGGGGGGTGGGTCAACCACACGCAGTAGAGGTCAGCCCAGTTGGGGTCTGACCGGTGGTGACCCGTGCCACCACCTAGCGCAGTGTAGTGGTACTGTGCTGATGGCATCGTAGTCTCCGCTGCTACCGCGTGATAGTAGAGCTCATGTTCAGACTACTACATATATATACATGTATCGCCAAATGGTTACATTCCAATAATACAACTTTGCATATTGACGCGAGTCAAGCCACGCATATCCATTCATTGTCGTGCCACTACTGGTACCTCAGATCCAATACATGTGTCTAGACACACTATATACCTCTACATATCATTACTGATACAGTGACTAGACATCTAGGCAAACATTGCTGTCATGCTATATTACACGCCATATCATGAATTGCCTATCCCATTCCCAGTTGATCTGCAATGTTTGTGTGTGATTTCTTTAACTTGTTTATGTAAATATGTTTATTTTGCTGAATAAGCCTTTTGTCAGTGCCAAAGCAGCCATTTTTCAATTTAGGATTATTTACACAAAAAGATATATAGAGTAAGGTATACAATAACCGTTGAATATACAATTTGCGGCATATAACACAATTAAATTATGTAACCCACAAGTTTCACAGCAATATGGCAACCATATTATCATATGACTAGATCAATATTAGTCAGATCAATGTGAGTATTTAGATGATATTTAGAATGTAAGCAGAAGTTATCTTCTGTATTCATTTGGTACAGTCATAGAGGACATAATCGATTAATCAACTCGGGTCACCCGAGCCACTTTTTGGCGCATGCGCACATCCTACAGTCTTGGGTTGAATAAACAAATATGCTCGGGGTGGACAAAATGGTGGCTTAATTTGAAATTTAATTTTTGTTCTCCAAAAACTGATAGAAACACAGCAAAATAGGATATAAAGTATTTTATGACTGTAGAAGCTGAAAATCTGGGTTATTAAAAACAAAGTATTAAAACAACATGTAGGAGTTGTACCGGTAGCTGTTATACTACAGGTACCAGCACAGATGTGACGTCATCGCTCCTAGCAAACCCCAGCCAAGAGGTGGGTTACTGGGGTCGGATCGTTTTGCACACGGCACGTGTATTTCTTGACTCCACTCGTGGTGCTCGATTTGAAATTCTGACGACTCGGGTGACCCGAGTCGCCCGGGTCGTGCTAATCGATTACGGCCAGTAAGTTTTAATGTATATAGTATGGTCTAATCAGTTGGAGTTAGGCAACCGGTATATAAATGTCAGTTTGTTAGAAATATTCTAGTGTTACTCTACTGTCGTTAGGTTGTGTGTGGTTGACTTTTTCTACAAATTACTGTACGATTAGATCTATGTTTCTGATACATGTGATTTTGTTGCTTGTCGGGGGAGTGGAACGTAGTTCAGGCGGTAGAGTGTCCACCTGTGAAGGTCTGGGTCATCCGATCGATCCTGCTTACTGGATTCATTTGCAGTTTGGGCTATTTTCCATTCCAATCAGTGGTCCATGACTGGTTCATCAAAGGCTGTGGTATGTACTCTCTGTGAGAAAGTGCATATAAAAGTTCCCTTGCTGCTTTTCGGAAAGAGTGGTCAAAAAGGAAAGCTTATTTTATTTAAAGACACCTCTAGAGCACATTGATTTTTATCATTGGCTATTGGACGTCAAACATATGGTCATTCTGATATATTTCTTTGGAGGAAACCTGCTGCCACCACATAGGCTATGCACTTTCCCACAGACAGGACAGCACATACTACATCCTTTGATGAACCAGTTGTGGACCACTGGTTTGTAGAGTGGTCAGGTTCCACCCACAGACTCGCCACAGACAGCGAGACTTTCACATCGCATGACTTCTGTGCTTAGATGCCAATAAAAAGTGCACTTGTTGGCTGCGTGGCCAACTCCATGTGTAGAGTAACTTACATTACCGCTTCGTAAATGGCCGTTTATGGCGGGCTGTATCTTCAAGCTACTTCCGGTTTAACCAGCATCAACAGGCAGGCCTAACCGGAAGTGCCCTAATGTGAACAGTGGCTTTCCTTACTTAGCAGTTGTTAAAGCCCTTGTCACACCTCGCCAGATTGAGGAAACGGAAAGAAACCAAACAAAGTCCATTGATATCCGGCAAAGACCGGTTTGTGTCTGTTGCATATCCATTGCATATCCGTTGATATCCGTTGATATCCGGCCCGATCTGTTAAAAGTTTTGAACATGCACAGAACTTGGAATAGATGCCGCCGGATTGACGTCTATGGTTCTTGTCCGGTTTGAGTTCGTTTCGTCTGTTGGCTATCTGTTCATGTCCGTTTCATGTCCGTTTCATGTCCGTTTCATGTCCGTTCGTCCGGCTGCCTTTGACTCCATATCACAACATTTTGAGCAACTTTAATACATTTGATACTTATCACGCCCGAACACCACCGGACTAGACAATTCTGTCCATTGCTCAATCCAGCGAGGTGTGAGAGGGGCTTTAAGGATGACGACACACCCGACTGTTGTGGCTATTAGTATTAAAACCATTATGCATTTGTGAGTTCCTCCCCTTACCAGCCAGCCTGTTGGCCTGGAACGCCGTCATGGATCACCAGGCGCGGTGGCCTAATCGGTAGAGCTCTGGCCTCGCGTTCGGAAGGTCGGGAGTTCGGTTCCCGGTTGAGTTAAACTAATGACTTTAAGATCGATACCTGTCGTTTTCTAGCCTGGCACTCAGTATTAATAGGATAGGGCAAGGACTGGTTAGCTCAGTGTCAGGATAATGTGGCTGTGTCGGATATCGAGTCATGGTGCCAGCAGCCTGGTATCCCAGTAGAGCAGCACTATAAAGTCATTAGGGAAATAACTAAATCAATTTTCAATTTAGACTCTTAAATATACGGTTCAAATGCTTGGTTGTCGTAGCCTGATATTTTTGAATTCCAAATTGATTAAATAATACAGTTAAATCGAGAGCTTTCAGTGATCGCCATCTTGGTTATTTTGCATTCTCTACCAGTTTCTCAATTTCACAACTTTGCACTAATAAAGTAATATAGATACACACTGCTTATTGGAACCACTACCTCCACAGTTTAATTCTCATTTGAAGCAGTTGTAATTCAAATTTAGCCATGGTTGTCATTCTACAACTACTCTGGGATGCGGTGACTATTGTATAGATCTAGGTAAAGGGGCTGTCACATTAGGGTTTTTTGCGGGAGCGTATGGCGGCGTAAGCGCGTTACGTCATATACGTCGGCATACGCCGTATACGCTACTCATACGCTACGCATACGCTACTCATACGCTACTCATACGCCGCCAGATGCCGCCAGATGCCGGCGTATGTGAAGCGTATGAGGCATACGCCGCCATACGCTTTCATAAATCCGTCCGTCCAAATTTGTTTGTGCATGCTAAAAAAAAACCAACCTATGAGGGCGTATGGCCCATACCGTCAAAAACTGTCACAGCACGCTCCCATACGCTCCCATACGCTCCTCATACGCTCCTCGTACGCTCCTCGTAGGTTCCACATACGCTCAAAACCACCCGAAAGGTCACCAAATGTCATCATAGGCCGGCACGCGCAGGACCTACGTAGGTTTTCAATACGCTCCCGCCATACACCGTAATGTGACAGGGCCTTAACTGTGACCACACCATTTAGTAAGCCAGCTCTACAGAAGCGGCTCGGCAGCCAGCAGCACCTCTCCGCTGGTTACTTCCGGCCACGACGGAAGGCACCAGCAAAGGTTATAACATGATCACCACCCAGCTATAGTTAATGTAGAGGAGTCCCAATCAATGACCCAGCATATATATATATACATATAAATATATGTATATATATATATGTGTGTGATGTATAAGCAGTATGCGAGTATAAAGGCACGGAAGAAAATACAGTTTATTTGCTACTTTATTATTGATTGGGTGCCTTACTTTATGTTCTTCATCGGACTATGCAGCTTTAAGTATTTTAAAGTATTTTTGTGTTTCAATGTACCCAGATTCATCTTCGATACTTTAATTGACACAGATTCCCACATTACACTATTAAGCTCGTCTATATATATAATATTTAATATAGATGATGATGAATATAGGCTTCTTATCCGCATATTATTTAGACTGAGAATTACTAACTGTTAAGGTTCTGCAGAGTTAAAGGTGCATAGTCCGATGGTTTTGAATTTCTGTAATTTTTCTGAGATAAATATACTAACTTGATTGTTACTTTAGTTTGAAGTAACTTTTATTTGAAATTGCAAAGTTTCGAGATATTTGAAGTGCAAACATGTCAAATTAGTTTCGGAAAGCACGCCAAAACTCTGACATCATAGGCCATAGGTTTGATTGAATTACTCAGTATTCCCTTCTATTTGGCAACAAATGCTTACTAAGTGCATCTAAGCTAGATATGTAGGATCAATTCTAGATTTTTTTCAATAAATTTGATGCTTCATCGGACTATGTATTAAGTATTACGAGCACAGGCTGATGTGGGGTGTGCATGTATGGATGTAGTGAGTATGTGTGGGTGCTATGTCACTTGAGCAGCCTGGAAATATGCTCATTCGCAATATAGTATGCAAAGAAGTCAATAATGCAATCACAATCAGCTTTATGTTTTATGTGTATGTATAAATGTTTACCTTTATGTAAATATTATATAAGCGGTGAAAGTGAATCTATTGTGTGCTGATTCTGGAAGGTTCTATGGCACAGCTAGAGCGGCTTGGAGCCCTGTTGCTTGTTGGGGCAGGTAAGCAAAGCAGCTGGTCAGCAAGTGCTTCCTGTCCTACACCGGTTGGTCACTTCTACCTGAATTTTTCTTTAATAAAGATTTCGGTCTTAGAGGCCAGCCAGAGTCTATCTACTCATTCCATTTACATATATGACTCTGGTCCTTATTGTGTTTTGTTATTATTTTACTATCACTACTTAGCGCAGATAATATTCCAGACGAATAAAAGAAATTTCCAGCAGAGATGCACTGGACCTTACGACTATGGTGCAGACAAACTATTTACGGATGAGATGACGAGATGGTATAAACAATATAGGCAGCAACAGGTTGAAATCAGACATTACAAATATTATAGGGAAGATTCGTAGTAGTTTTCTTCTTACTTTTACTAGCTTTTTCTTACTTTAACTTTTAAGTAAATGTTAAGTGGCTTGTCTATTTTGTTTGGTACATTGTTGCAGGGGAAATTTCAATCATGGATGATTGGTCTTCCTCATTCCACTGCTCCTTGCCCTATCCTAATAATGCACAGCGCCTGGCCAGGAAGCGACAAACATCAATTTATAAGTCAATGGTTTGACTCGACCAGGATTCGAACCCACGATCCCATAGTAAAATATTCCGATTTACGGCATCGGGGGGAATGCAAATGTTCTATTACTGATCAGGTGTACATGACCAAGCGCATATATGTATATATATATATGTAAGTGCTGGTGGTGCCTGAGTGGGATGTTAATAGACATAGTGGTGCTGGCAGGTCTGGGTGTGAGGGCACTCAGGGCCTACCCCCTCCCCCTTTGCTGGATAGGATCACCACACTCAGGCTCAAGGTTGGTGGTGGCCAGGGGGCCATACAGCTTGGTGGTGGTGGGCAGATCACTGGTAACCATGGGGACCAGGAATGCTGGATCCCTATTGGTAGGGCCAAGAATGCTTGTTTCCCATCAGGGGAAAGGGGTGGGGTGATACTCTACAATGAACCCATGTACCATATAAATAATAAAGCAGAGGGCTTGACGCTCTCTCCTTCTTTACATGCTATACTCTTCCTTTCTCTTTGTCTGTATTGATTTCACTGTAGCCTGCCTACACAACCACAGATTCGAGCTTTAGCCATTTTACACCACGATCTACCAACACGGGAGACGGACACTCTAACCCATTCGGCCATCCCATCTGGCTGAGATTGGACCAGAATTAGCAGAGTTTTGTCTTAAGCTATCTTATAATATATGTGTGGTTGATATTGCTTACAATTTGGTAATGGGTACAATACGATATGCAAAAACCATTTTATTTCTATTACCAACTAAAAAATATTAAGAAAAAATTGATTACAGCCTGTAGCAGATTACCAGTGAAGTTGTTCAAATGCATTTGCATTTTCATTTCTTGCAGACCTATGTTGGTGGGATGTGTTGCTGTTGCCTGTTTTAAGGGGGGCTAGTTGTGTGGTGACTCAAGGATCAGACTCAGTATCGAGCAAATACTCTCTCTCTGGCTGGCCCAACCAACTTTCTGTTCTATATTTTCTTGAAGCAAGATTTGGCGTCAACAAGTGGTAAAATATTCCGATCAAATGCATTGGTGGGGGAATGCAAATGGTCTATGATGGTAAATGGTATATAGTGCCAGGTGCATGAATGTATTTATGTAGTTGCTGGCAATCCTTTACTTATGGTCAATAGTCATTATGTATTAGGTAGATAGTGTGAAAGAGGCACTAGAGATAGTGTGTAAGGGGAACTTAGAGCTCTACTCACTACCCCCTCCCCCCTCTGTTAGTCACGGATCACCACACACTCAGCTCAGGCAGGTGGTGGCCAAACAGCCACACCGCATGGTGGTGGTGGGCAGATCACTGTAGCCATGGTGACACAGGAATGCTTGATGTTCATTGGTGGAACTATAAATGCTCGATTCTCATTGGAGATCACTGTCAGTTGGTATGCCATACCAGATCCATGTACCACTATATAATAATAAACCTGAGGGCATTGTCTCTCTCTACTTTCATTCTTTATACTGTTCCTTTCTCTTCTTGCCTGTATTGATTTCATTATACCCTGCCTGCACAACCACAGATTCCAGCTGAGGACTTTACAAAGTGCTTCACAGCAACAAAACGGACTGCTTATATTATAAATCCCCTTCATGCCTTGATACTAGCCATACCTGCCTGCAGACAGCAATGCACACCCATGCTGCTCAAGCTACCTCAGACACAATAAACCAGACAATGCTCAACTCCCCCAACCCACCCGGCCCCAGTTCCATTATTATATTTATTATATTAGGAAAGATCTTCCGGTGCGAGTGGCGGCTTAGCGCGGACACGAGGGAGGAGGAGCGCCGATGGCGGCGCCAATAGTCATGAGCATAGCAAGGAGGTGGCAATATACAGAATAATAATAAGGATCATAATAATAAATAATTCCCTCCCATGCCTTTATGGTCGCCTAGTGAGTTATATACCACATATATTTATCTGACATAAAACTTCGCATATAAATGTAAACAATGTGCTACTCATGTATATATTTTCTTTAAATATATCACCATTATATAATGTGAAGATATATACCATTCAGTGTTGATATTCATGTTCTAAAGACGACAGGTGAATTACTTACTTCCAATGAGAGGACAGTTTGTTTTATTTAGCGATGCCTCAAGAGCACATTGATTTTTATCATCAGCTATTGGACGTCAAACATAAGGTCATTCTGAAATATTTCTTTGGAGGACACCCGCTGTCGCCACATAGGCTACTCTTTCCGATAAGCAGCAGGGGGTCTTTTATATGCACTTTCCCACAGACGGGATAGTGTATACCACAGCCTTTGATGACCCAGTTGTGGACCACTGGTTGGAACAAAAAATACCCCAAACTGCAAATGGGTCCACTGAGCAGGATCGATCGGATGACCGACAGCTTCACAGGTGTACACTCTACCGTCTGAGCTATGTCCCACTCCTCCAATGAGAGCGTGACCTATTTAATATATTATCGCATGTAGGAGTAAACAGAATCTGAAATGCCAACACACTTGGTATCATGCAACTGTTCCTTCCATGCCATATAATACCAGCATATTGAAATACATCCAGATGTGCATGCCCATCGCCATTAAACCCAGCAGAGCGTCCGTCTCCCGTGCTTGTAGATCGTGGGATCGTGGTTTCGAACCCTGGTTGAGTCAAACCAATTACTTTAAAGTTTATACTTGTCGCTTCCTAGCCAGGCGCTCGGCATTATTAGGACAGGGCAAGTACTGGTGTACTCAGTGTCAGGATAATGTGACTGAGTGGGATATCAGGTCATGGTGCTAGCAGCCTGGTTTCCCAGTGGGACAGCACTATAAAATCGCCATGAGTGTGCACTGTCACAAGTTGGTACTCGTCCTGATATGACCTCAGATGTTGCTAGGACGTAAAACAACAACAAACAAAACAAATGCCACACACATCCGGTTGCACATGACCACATCGCCTTCCTCCATTCATTTGCTTTGTTGATCACATCCTGCACCATAACTCGAGCAGTTTGGTGTCTTCGATGGTTGAGCGGTTGCAGTGTGCACACATGGCGATCTAACGCGCCGCTCCCTCCCGCCCGGAACGCGAGGAGGTCTAAAGAAAGGTCACCACGCAATGGGTGGTTGGCTGTTGGAGTTTTCCCTCCTCGCAACATCTAAGGGCATATCAGGATGGGTACTGACTTGTGACAATGCACACTCATGGCGACTTTTATAGTGCTGCCCCACTGGGAAGCCTGCACCATGACCCGATATATCCCCCACAATCACGTTATCCGGACACTGAGCAAACCAGTCCTTGCCCTATCCTATTAATGCCGAGGGCCAAGCTAGGAATCAACAAGTATCAATGTCACATCCCGCGCCACAACTCGAGCAGTTTGACGTCTCTGATGGTTGAGCGGTTGCAGTGTGCACACATGGCGATCTAATGCCAAGTACACACCTACCGTATAGGATTCGCGCACTAAAACTCCCGATCCGCTTAAAACTGAAAACGGGCCGATTCATTTTTCGAATCGCGAATCGCAATCGTAATGCTAGTACACACCTACCGTTTTAGCGCTAAAAATCGTGAATCACAATCGGTAGGTGTGCTAGGGGAGTGCACACCTCACAACTTTTGGGCAGTTTTAGATCGTATACGGTGGGTGGGTGCGGAAAAACGATCGTATACGGTAGGTGTGTACCTAGCATTACGCGCCTCTCCCTCCCGCCCGGAACGCGTGGCGGCCTAAAGAAAGGTCGACACCACGCAATGGGTGGTTGGCCTTTGGAGTTTTACCTCCTTGCAACATCTAAGATCATATCAGGATGGGTACAGAATGGGTGCTGACTTGTGACAATGCACACTCATGGCGACTTTTATAGTGCTGCCCCACTGGGAAATCAGGCCACCTACACCATGACCTGATATATCCCCCACAATCACACTATCCGGACACTGAGCAAACCAGTCCTTGCCCTATCCTATTAATGCCGAGCGCCAAGCTAGGAACCAACAAGTATCAATGTTATAAGTCATTGGTTTGACTCGACTGGGAACCAAACTCCCGATCTCTCCCTCACGCGAGGCCCGAGCTCTACCGATTCGGCCACCGCTCCAGGTCGACACGCAACGCGCCCATTCCCGCATTAGCGGCAGCTCAAGAGGCTAGCGCGCCGGGCGTCTATTACCGACCAGCGTCCGCACGCGCCGCGCCGCCTGGTGTCGGGTGGCGACCGGAAGTCAGTGTGCGCAGCGTCCGTCTCAGAAAGGGCGCCGTCCACATAGTGCGGATGTCTGGGTTGCAAAGGAGGGAAGTTGTGGTCACACGCACAGGGTTCGTTGGTTGTTGGAATTTCACATCCTAGCAACATCTAAGGTCATATCAGGACGGGTACCGACTGGTGACAGTGTGCACTCATGACGACTTTATAGTGTGCCCCATTGGGAGATCAGGCCACCAGCACCATGACCTGATATCCCACTTAGTCACGTTATCCTGACACTGAGCCAACCATTCCTTGCCCTATCCTATTAACGCCGACCACCAGGCTAGGAAGCGACAAGTAAAAATTGATAAGTCATTGGTTTGACTCGACCAGTGTACGAACCCAACCCACACACTACAACATACAACAAACAACATACCCACATATCCATACACCCACACATGCAAACACCCACCCACCCACACACCCACACATCCACACACCCACACATCCACACATCCACACACCCAATCACACCCACACACCACACCCACACCCACACACCCACACACCCCATACAGACATCCACACCCACTCACACCAATCACACCCATCACACCCACATACCACACACCACACACCCCCATCCACACACCCACACACCACACACCATAACCACACACCCACACACCCACACACCACACACCCACACACCTACACACCCCACCCACACACCCACCACCCACACACCCACACCCACCCCAACCCACACACCCACGCACTCAACACCCACATATCCACACACCCAACACACCCACACCCAACACCCAATCACACACAACACCCCACACACCACAAACCACACTACCCAACACCACAACCACACACCCACACACCCACACACACACACCCACACACCCACACACACACCCCACCACACCCACACACCCACCACCCACACCCGCACCACAGATCCACACACCCACACACCCACTACCAACACATCACACACACAACAACACACCCAACACACCAACACCCAATCACACCCACACATCCACACACCCACCACACCCACACACCCACACCTCCACACACCCACACACCAACACACCACACATCCACAACCACCCACACACACCCACACCCACACACAACACACACCACAACCCACACACCCACACCACACACCACACACCCACACATCCAAACTCCACACCCACACCACACACCCACACAACCCAACCCACACACAACACCCCACACACCCACACACCTACACACCCACCACCCACCCACACACCCCACCCCCACACACCACACCCCAACACACCACAACACACACCCACCCACCCACACACCCACACACACACCCACACACCCACACACCCACACACATTCTGCCCACACAGCGCCAATTGCTGTTTGTTGGTTGGTTGTTGGAATTTTACGTCCTGGTAACATCTAAGTGTCATATCAGGACGGGAACCGACTTGTGACAGCGCAAACTCATGTCGACTTTATAGTGCTGCCGCACTGGGAAATTGCCACTGGCACCATGACCTGATATCCCACTCAGTCACATTAGCCTGACACTGAGCCAACCAGTCCCTGCCCTATATACTATTAATGCCGAGCGTAAATATATGTCCGTCTCTGTTAAGTGCCGTATATCTACTCATATCCTATCAATACTGTATCAATGTATCTATTTTTGCCCATTTATGTGGGGAAATAAACTCTTCAAACCAGTATATATCAGTAAATGCATCATTCTAGATGATTGCCCAATGTACCCAAGTGGTGGTGGTGAGGGGTCCATGGATGGGTTGGGGGGGGGGGGGGGGGGTTGGTGTGGGGGGATGTATCAATAGGTGTGGTGGCGGAGGATGGCTGGTGCCTCTGGAGTCGAACTGTGTGTCTTGTGTGTTTTACATGGAGTGTGCGCGGAGTACCAGCAGGTGTTAGATAAGGACCAGTGTAGGGGCATGTGACAGTGATCAGCCGTCTGGTGGACAACCACCACTAACCCCCGCCACCCCCCGCTTCCCGCCCGTCTCCGAGGTGGGTAAGTCCTCCACGGTTCCCCGCCACCCCAGCGGACATCACGTGGGCGGCATACCGAGCGGTGTATGCCGGGAGCGCGTCCCCTCCCCCCGTGTAGGTCCACGGGCCGACCCACAGCCCCACTGGAATTCCATGCCATCCACAGCCCCACATTACTAACTGGAATTCCATGCCATCCCACAGCCCCAGGCTACTAGTACTAACTGGAATTCCATGCCGCCCAACAGCCCCACACTACTAACTAGACATTCCATGCCGTCCCACAGCCCCATGCTACTAACTAGATATTCCATGCCGTCCCACAGCCCATGCTACTAACTAGACATTCTATGCCGCCCCACAGCCCCACACTACTAACTAGACATTCCATGCCGTCCCACAGCCCCATGCTACTAACTAGACATTCCATGCTGCCCCACAGCCCCACGCTACTAACTAGATATTCCATGCAGCCCTACAGCCCCATGCTACTAACTAGAATTCCATGCCACCCCACAGCCCCATGCTACTATTACTAACTAGACACTCCATGCCGCCCCACAGCCCCATGCTACTAACTGGAATTCCATGCCATCCCACAGCCCAACGCTACTAATTATATATTCCATGCAGCCCTACAGCCCCATGCTACTAACTAGAATTCCATGCCGCCCCACAACCCCATGCTACTAACTGGAAGTCCATGCCATCCCACAGCCCCACGCTACTAACTAGATATTCCATGCAGCCTTACAGCCCCATGTTACTAACTAGAATTCCATGCCACCCCACAGCCCCATGCTACTATTACTAACTAGACATTCCATGCCACCCCACAGCCCCATGCTACTAACTGGAATTCCAGGCCGCCCCACAACCCCACCCTACTAACTAGACATTCCATGCGAACCCACAGCACAACCTACTAACTAGACATTCCATGCTGCCACACAGCCCCATGTTACCAACTAGACATTCCATGCCACCCCACAGCCCCATGCTACTAACTGGAATTCCAGGCCGCCCCACAACCCCACCCTACTAACTAGACATTCCATGCCAACCCACAGCACAACCTACTAACTAGACATTCCATGCTGCCCCACAGCCCCATGTTACCAACTGGACATTCCATGCCACCCCACAGCACACACTACTAACTAGACATTCCATGCTGCCCCACAGCCCATGTTACTAACTAGACATTCCATGCCGCCCCACCGCCCCATGCTACTAACTGGAATTCCATGTCGTCCCACAGCCCCATGCTACTAACTAGACATTCCATGCTGGCCCAGAGCCCCATGCTACTAACTAGACATTATATGCCACCCCACAGCCCCATGCTACTAACTAGACATTCCATGCCATCCTACAGCCCCATGCTACTAACTAGACATTCCATGCCACCCACAGCCCCACCCTACTAACTAGACATTCCATGCCACCCACAGCACCATGCTACTAAATAGACATTCCATGCCGCCCACAGCCCCACACTACTAACTCTAGATATTCCATGCTGCCCCACAGGCCCACGCGATCCCACATCCTCACATCCGCCATCCCACATCCTCACTGTACTAACAGCACATTCCATGCTTCCCCACAGCCCCACCCTACTAACTAGACATTCCATGCCACCCCACAGCCCATGCTACTAACTAGACATTCCATGCCATCCCACAGTCCCACCCTACTAACTAGATATTCCATACCACCCCACAGCCCATGCTACTAACTAGACATTCCATGTCACCCACAGCACCATGCTACTAAATAGACATTCCATGCCACCCACAGCCCCACCCTACTAACTAGACATTCCATGCCACCCACAGCACCATGCTACTAAATAGACATTCCATGCCGCCCACAGCCCCACCCTACTAACTAGATATTCCATGCCGGCCCACAGCCCCACACTACTAACTCTAGATATTCCATGCTGCCCCACAGGCCCACGCGAGTAACTAGATATTCCATACCTCCCCACAGTCCCATGCTACTAACTAGATATTCCATGCTGCCCCACACGAGTAACTAGATATTCCATGCTGCCCCACAGCCCCACGCTACTAACTATATATTCCATGCAGCCCCACAGCCCCTTTCTACTAACTGGACATTCCATGCCATCCCACAGCCCCATTCTACTAACTAGACCTTCCATGCCACCTTCACAAAATTGATGCAGTTCCATAATGGCCATTTGATGACGCTTTGAACCGCATTACTAAGATTATAACCACTAAAAAGCTCTTAAAAAGAACTGTATGAACATAGAGGTAGTTTGAGAACATAGACTACAACAGTTGTGACTCGCCTGTTGACAGCGTCGTGACAGTGACAGCGTAGTGACAGTGACAACATCGTGAAAGTGACAGAGTCGTGGCAGTGACAGTGCTGTTACAGTGACAGTGAAAGCGTCGTGACAGTAATAGTGTTATGACAGTGACAGCGTCGTGACAGTGACAGCATCATGACAGTGATAGTATCAGCGTCGTGTCAGTGACAGCGTCGTGACAGTGACAGAGACAGGGTCATGACAGTCACAGCGTCGTGACCGTGACAGCTTCGTGACAGTCACAGCGTCGTGACAGTAACGGCGTCATGTCAGTCACAGCGTCGTGACATCGACAAGGTGGGTACAGTGGCCTGGTGACAATGACCCCGCGGGATGCGCGCGACGCGTCTGTGATTCCCACGTGACTCTGCGGGCCAATCCTAGCTGCGTACGTGACCTTATTTGGGCACACCTCTGTCCCGCGTGTCCGGGCCACCCACAGGCATCCCCAGCTGCTTCGCCGGGCATCACCCAGAACCAGCGGGACATGCTAGTCACCAGCAGTGGCCGTCACTAGGGCCCTTAAATGGCGCCTCCCCCCTCACCACTATTGATTGCACTATTTACTCCTTCCAACCCCACCACATTTGTCTCTTTCTATTACTTTATTAAAGTTGCATAGTCCAATGGCGTCTGAATTTTGTTATATTTTTTTAGATAAATATATTAAATTGATCGTTATGAGCTACTAATCATTAATCGGAGTCATTTTGATGGGAAATGGCTAGTTTTGAAGCAATTTGAGCTGAAAGAACTCAAAATACTTTCGACAAGCTTTCCAAAAGTCCTCCATCCATAACCTGTATTGACATCTCATGATGGTCACGTGATGTGAGCTGACCTACTAATGGCTAAGTAGTCTGGTCTCCTACTATTTCTACTGGCCACATACACACACAATGTGCCCAGTGATTGTGAGGGTGGGGTTGAGGATGGGGATGGGGATGGGTGGGGCATTTAGCTGGATGGGGTGCATATCTGATTAGCACACTCCATGTTGGGTGGGGGTGGGGGGAAGTGGAGGGGGAAGGGAGGGAGGGGTGGTCGGTTGGCTGGGGTGCCATCAAACTTTCACCATATGTCCTGGAACCTGACAAAAGCCATATATGGTACTGGGAATGAGGGCAAGTCTATTGAGGTCATGAGATTGACCTGATTGGTTAATGGCTTCACTGTCTGATGCCATCTCAAAGTAGGTATCCACAGGGATGAGTTAGTAAATTCACTGATTATTCTGCATATGCGGTCCCAAATCACTAGTTAATGCATCAATAACAAAGTTGGATATATAGAATCAAATGTAAATAACTGTTTTGGTTTTAAAATATATATATTTTATCGGACCATGCCACTGTAAAATAGCATAGTGCGATGCTTTTGAGTTTCTGTCATTTTTCTGAAATAAATATATTGAATTGATTGCTATTATCTACATTACTTTAATTCGGAGTAACTTTTATTTCAACTGGCTAACTTTTGATATCTTTGAAGTGTAAACACGGCAAATTAGTTTTTGCAAGTACACCATAGGATTCTTTCTGCATTAGGAGATTCTATTACATTGTCTAAGTATTCCCTTCTGTGTGGCAACAAATGCTTAATAAGTCCATCAATATCTAAGTTAGATGTGTAGAATCAAATCTAGATAATTATTTTGGTTTTGAAAATTGTATGCTTCATCAGACTATGCAGCGTTAAGAGACGAGATGCTTATTTCATGTCTAAGTATAATCCATGTCTAGGTTTAATCCATATCTAACTTTAATCCTTCTCTTGTTTTGATCCATGGCTAGGTGTAATCCATGGCTAGGCTTAATCCATGGCTAGGTTTAATCCATGGCTAGGTTGAATCGATATCTATGTATAATCCATGGCTAGGTTCACTCCATGGCTAATGTAAATCCATGTCTAGGTTTAATCCATGCATATGTTCAATCCATATCTAGGTTTAATCCATGGCTAGGTTTAATCCATTGCTAGGATTAATCTATATCTAGGTTTAATCCATTTCTAGGTTTAATCAATGCATAGGTTTAATCCATCGCTAGGTTTAATCAAATCTAGGTCAACGTCGTCCATATGAGCTAAAAGCTGCATAGTCCGATGAAAGCATAAACTTTTCTAAACCAAATCACCTACTTAGAGATTTGATCCTATAAAACCCACTTAGATATACTGGTGCACTAATCAAACATGTACTACAGTGGTGCAATGCTGTGCAACTATGCTATGCTTTTATGCAATGCTTCTATGCTTTATAAAGTGGATAAGCAAAGTAAATGATATCCTCCTTTTCAATTTGCACACCATATTAATGTTGCATATTTTTCCTTCAAATATCTCCTATGTTAACCATTTAAAATGAGGTTACTTAAACCTACCACCCTCAAACCGCCCAAACCCCGCCCCCATCTCACCCCCGCCCAATACCCGCCCCCGCCCAACTCCCCGACCCACCCCCACCCCCACCCCGCACCCGCATCCCGCACCCCGAACGCCGCATCCCGCACTACACCCCCAACTCCCACCTCCACACCCCGCACCCCACTCCCAACTCCCCACCTCACCACCCGCCGCACCCCACGCCCAACTCCCCACCTCACCACCCGCCCGCCACCCACTCCCACTCCCCACCACCACGCCCCATTCCCACCTCACACACCCCACGCAATACCCCCTCCCCCCACTCCGCACACTAACCCCGCACAACTCCCCACCCACCCCCACCACCCCACCTCACCTCCACTGTCCGGTCCACTCCTCACCCCCAACTCCCCACCCAACCACCCGCCGCCCCCCCGCCCAAATTCCCTATTCCACCACCAACACCCCACACCACACCACCAACAACACCTATCCCACCACCACCACACCCTGCACCCCACCATCACCACACACCCTCCCCACCGCCCGCCGCACTCCCTCCAAAATCACACCCAGCAACCACTACCACACCCTTCACCACCACATCTCCACCCCTCCACCACCATCACCACACCCTTCCAACACCACCACCACCACTACCACTCCCTTACCACCACCACCAAACCCCTCCACCACCATCATCACAGCCATCCACCACACCACCACCTCCCCTCACCACCACCACCACACACCCTCCACCACTACCACACCACCACCACAACCACACCACCCCTCACCACCACAAACCCCACCACCACCAACCCCACCACCACCACACCATCACCACCACCACCCCACACCACCCACACCACCACACCACCATCCACCACACCCACCACCACCACCACACCCCTCCCACCACCACACACACCTCACCTCTCCATCACGACACCACCACCACCACCACCCACACCACCACCACACCCCCCTCCCACATCACCCCACCACCCTCCATCACCACAGTCCACCACCACCACACCCATCACCACCACCACCACCACACCCACCACCACCATCACCACCACCACACTCCATCACGACAGACCCCACCACACCACACACACCCCTCCACACACCCACCCCCACCCACCACCACCCACCCCACCACACCACACCCATCCTCACCACATACCCCACCACCACCACACCCCCACCACCCCACCACACCCCTCCACCACCACCACCACACCCTATCACACCACCACCAACACCTCTCCTCACCACAGACCCCACCTCCAACCACTCCCCTCACCACCACCACCACCACCACCACATCCCTCCACCACTACCACACCCCACCACCACCATTACACCCACCACCACCACCACACCCATCACCACCACCACCAGCTGTCCCTCCCCCCCCCACCACCACACCACGACCCCCCCCACACACACATATAATGTACGGCCGTGGTTACCCACCACACCCACACCCCTACACCCACCCACACATAATGGAGGGCCGTGGTAAACACGGCCCTCGGTGAGAAATCGGCTCCGCCATATTGGCTTCAATTGGTGTGATGCCGACTGGGTCCCGCTTGTAGCGCTGCGGCGGGCGACTCTGTCACTAGTGGCAGTTTACAAGTTAAAATGGTGATCGGAAGTTGCAGGTGGCCGTGTGACTCGACTCACACCTCGCACGCGGCTGTCTCCTCGGGGGGGGGGGGGGGTGATGAAGGGGGGAGTGAGGGGGGGGGGCGGGCTGTGGTCAGCGGGGGAGGGGCGCTTTACCAACACTGAGCAGGGGTCGGAAGTTCAGTTCCCGGTCGAGTTAAACCAATGCACCGGTCAAGTCAAACCGGTACGAGCTCCCTCAAATATCGGAGGCAGTGGCCGAATCAATCGGTAGAGCGCAGGCCTCCCTTGTGGGAGATCGGTAGATCGGGAGTTTGATACCCGGTCAAGTCAAACCACACTTACAAAATTGATACTTGTCGTTTCCTAGCTTCGTGCTCAGCATTAATAGGATAGAGCAAGGATTGGTTAGCTCAGTGTCAGGATAATGTGACTGAGTGGGATATCGGGTCATTGTCCCGGCAGCCTGATTTTCCAGTGGGGCAACACCATAAAGTCGTCATGAGTTAGCACTGTCACAAGTTGTTACCCATCCTGATATGACCTTAGATATTTCTAGGACATAAAGCAACAAACAAACAAAACCAACAATGTGAGCCATTTAAAATAACAGTTACTTCAAACTGAGGTAAGGTAGGAGATAACAATCAACATAATAATTATATTTATCTCAGAAAATCGAGAGAAACTCAAAGCCATCGGACCATGGCGCTTTAAGTTGGCAGTTCGTTAGTAAAACAGCCAGTGGACCGATGCTCAGTTTTCAGAGTCGACCGGACCTCATTTCCCTCAATCACCAAAGGACCCCTACATCCGGTGGCGAACAGTCGCCGGAACCCGGCAGTGACGAATCATAGCGTCCGCGCCGACCCGTTTCAACGGGCGGTGACCGCGTTTAAGGTTGCACAGTCCCATTTGTTTTTGAGTTTCCGTTAGTTTTCTGAGATAAATATATTTAGCCGATCATTATGATCTACTTTAATTTAGTTTGAAGTAACTTTGCATTAAAATCACATAACTTATGAGATATTTGAAGTGTTGATACAGCACATTAATGTTGGCGTGCTTATCAAAAGCTTTGACTCCATGGGGTTCAGTAATAATAGGTTCTTTTAAATAGGTTTAGTATGCCCTTCTATGCAGGTTTAAATAGGTTTAGTATGCCCTTCAATGCAGGTTTAAATAGGTTCAGTATGCCCTTCTATGTAGGTTTAAATAGGTTTAGTATGCCCTTCAATGCAGGTTTAAATAGGTTCAGTATGCCCTTCTATGCAGGTTTAAATAGGTTTAGTATGCCCTTCTATGCAGGTTTAAATAGGTTTAGTATGCCCTTCTATGCAGGTTTAAATAGGTTTAGTATGCCCTTCTAAGCAGGTTTAAATAGGTTTAGTATGGCCTTCTATGCAGGTTTAAATAGGTTTAGTATGCCCTTCTATGCAGGTTTAATTAGGTTTAGTATGGCCTTCTAAGCAGGTTTAAATAGGTTTAGTATGGCCTTCTATGCAGGTTTAAATAGGTTTAGTATGCCCTTCTATGCAGGTTTAAATAGGTTTAGTATGCCCTTCTACGTAGGTTTATATAGGTTTAGTATGGCCTTCTAAGCAGGTTTAAATAGGTTTAGTATGCCCTTCTAAGCAGGTTTAAATATGTTTAGTATACCCTTCTATGCAGGTTTAAATAGGTTTAATATGCCCTTCTATGCAGGTTTAAATAGGTTTAGTATGGCCTTCTATGCAGGTTTAAATAGGTTTAATATACCCTTCTATGCAGATTTATATAGGTTTAGTATGCCCCTCTATGCAGGTTTAAATAGGTTTAGTATGCCCTTCTATGCAGGTTTATATAGGTTTAGTATGCCCCTCTATGTAGTTCTAAATAGGTTTAGTATGCCCTTCTATGCAACAGTGAATGCTTAAAGTTGCAAGGTTTGATGAAATATAATGTTGTCAAAATTAATGCAACTACTTACAATGGATCCTATATATCCAACTTAGATAGTGGTGTATTAGCTAATGATTTGGGACAGCATATACAGAATAACTAGTGAATTTATAACCTCACCCCTTTGGACACTCACTTTGAAACACCCATTACGCAGGAAGCCCATTAACCAATTAGGCCAATCTCATGACCTCATTAGCCTCCCCAGACCAAGTAGGCCTACTGTGCAGGGCCATAGAGGGGAAGGGGAAATGAAGTGGATGTTGCTGCTCCCCTCCATATTGGATATTCAATGCTGTTTGGTCAATTCTATAAATATAATTAATCAATTTGGTTCATTTAAATTTTGAAATTTTTACATTTGTCAATTAAAATTGCATCTGCCATTGGGACTATGTATGGTATGAGGGAGGATGAGACATATGGGTGCCATAACAGTAAATAATAACAGATCAATAATATGTATATGAGAAATTCAAATTAATTAGATAGCAATGCAAAATGTTAAAGGAAATCAGCATACCTGTCCGGGAAAACAAATGACCTTGGAATAGTTCTAATTTGTGCCACAGGGTGGTGCATGCTTAGTTCTGAACTTTTCCCCAGGTTTCTGGTTTTAATGCTATGATTGCAGCAGCCATTCTGGTTGTGCCTATGCGTTATCATTTGGACGGGATCCATGGCAAATGCGCCGGGTTCTGCGCTTAATGCTCTGATGGTAGCAGCCATATTCTACGATCCAGCTGGACCTTAGCATTAATGGCTTGACGGGATCCGCCACAAACGTGCAGATTTTCAGGTTTAATGCTATGATGGCAGCAACTGTTCTGGTCATGCGTTATCGTTTGGATAGGATTCATCGCAAATGCACTGGGTGCTGGGCTTAATGCCATAATGGCAGCAGCAATTCCGCAGCATATGCGCCGGCGGACTGCTCGAGATCGTAGAGAGTGCAGTTTGTCATAAGTGAGTAGAAACTGATATGGTGCTATGACCCCCAGGCCATCCTCCAATGCATATGCTGTGGAACGGCGCATTTACCATGGATCCGGTCCAAACGATAACACATAGGAATGACCAGAACGGGCGCTGCAATCATAGCATTAAACCCAGATACCTGCGCAATTGCGTCAGATCCCGTAAAACCATTAATGCTCAGGCCCGGGTGAATCATAGAATGTGCAGTTTATCATAGGTGAGTGAAGAAACTGATATGGTTCTACTAACCTGGGCCATCCTCTGGCGCATACACTGTGTAACGGTTGCTTCCATCACAGCATTAAGCCAAGAACCCGGTGCATTTGCGATGGATCCCATCCAAACGATAATGCATAGGCACCGCCAGTACAGCTGCTGTCATCATAGCATTAAACCCAGAAACCTGTGTATTTCCGGCGGATCCAGTCAAACCATTAATGCTCAGCCCCGGCTGATGTGGCCAGCATGGAATGGGTGCTGCATTACCTAATATAAAATATTTGAACTTTCAAATGCACATATCTCACTCAAATTTTGGAATATTAAACAAATTCGAAAAGGATATTGCTCTTGATTCATTGGAGCTTCAAGTGAAATTATAACTTTAATGTTAGGATACTTTTTGAAAATAAGGTGCATGTGTGAACGGGGCTATATATCTATATATATATATACCCATATGTGTATATATATATATATTAGTATTGGCTGATTTATTTTTCTTTTGGTCATAGCCACAGGACTTTTGGCAAGCTTGTCGAAATTATTTTAGGTTCTTTCAGCTCAAATTGCTCCAAAACTAGCCATTTTTCATCTAAGTTACTCAGGACTAATGAATATTAGGATATAATGGTCAACCTGAGGTATTTATCTCAAATATCACTAACAAATTCAAACGCCATCGGACCATGCAACTATAATAGACACACCGGTATCTAAGTTGGATAGTAGGTATGTTCAAATCTATATAAGGGGAGTGTCTTGCCTTTGAACAGTTGATGCTTTCATCAGACTACACAACTTTAAGAAGCTATTAATAGAGCGGTGGGGGGAGGGTTGATTGTTGGAATTTTTCGTCCTGGCAACATCTACGGTTATATCAGGATGGGTACCGACTTGTAACGGTGCATACTCATGACGACTTCATAGTGCTGTCCCACTGGGAAATCAGACCACCAGCACACATGACCCAGTATCCCGTTCAATAACATTATCCTGACACTGAGCTAACCAGTCCTTACGCTATCCTATTAATGCCGAGCGCCAAGCTAGGAAGTGACAAGTATCAATTTTGTAAGTCATCGCTTTGATTTGACTGGGTATCGAAATCGCGATCTCCCGCATGGGAGCCCTGCGTTCTACAGATTCGGCCCCCACGTCCGGTGTGTGTGGGAAGGTGCACTGGATGTGAGGAGCAGCAGCTTGAGAGGGAGGGCGGATCCTACACAGCCTCGTTTTCATTTGAACCAAATCACAGCAGGCTTCAAAGCATTTGTTGCTGCTTTCACCTTTGAAATATAACAAATATTTCCCGTTTCAAAAGGTGAAGCACAATGGTCTTCGACTGGTCCCGCCAGCTGCGTTTCTTGGTGTGGTTTTGTCACGTCAATAATTGCGCACTGGCAACTATAAGCACTTATCAGGTGTGACGGTGAACAGGACTCTCATACAAGATGGACATCTGATGAAACTGAAAAGCCTGCAGGAACAATACCATTACTCTTTTCTTTTTTTATAATACTTGAAAGGAGTGACTGGTTGGTTGTTGGAGTTTTACGTCCTCGCAACATCGAAGGTCATATCAGGACGGGTACTGACTTGTGACAGTGCGCACTCAATGCGACTTTATAGTGCTGCCCCTCTGGTAGAGCAGCCCAGCAACACCATGATGCGATATCCCACTAAGTCACATTATCCTGATACTGAGCTAACCAGTCCTTGTGGCGTTCTCTGTGGCGGAGTGGTTAGAGTGTCTGACTTTTTTCTAGGTCAGACTCCTAATCTGAGGGTCAGCGGTTCGATTCCCCGTGCCCCCAGCTCTGCCAATTTGGATTTCCACCGCTGTGTATAACTTACAGCGTCATCAAAGGCCGGTTGCTTTGATACCATGTCTATGTGGTGTGGGAGGTTAAAAATCCCTTGGGTCGGTAAAAGTGTAGACTCGGGCTTTCTATCGACAGGCAGTGGAGTGGGGAAGACCAGTCGTCTGTGACTGAGATTTCCCCTGTTTGGGACAACTAATGTACAAAAAAAAAAAGAAAGAGAGAGACAAATAAGTGTTCACACTTCCTGTCTACCATTCGCTATATATCGCTATATATTAATGCCGAGAGCCTTGTCATTTGAAGAGGTGCATGCTGTGTGATACTTGTCTTTTGAATGGATGAACATGGAGATGTATAGACTGGCACATTGTCTTAAAGTAAGGCAAGTGAGTTGATTCTAAATATGCTTTACGTAAATTCCAGCAATGCTAGTACATCACATAAACTTCACCATGTATCGTGACAGAAACAGAACAGTGGTACCTGTACATACTATCAATCCAATAGTTAAATTCTGCAGCTAACTAACCTATTCTAATTAGAGCTCCCCCCCCCCCCACCTCACTCCGTCTACTTTACAGGACGATGCTGTGATCTATGATGTGGAATGATCCTTGGCCTGACCTGCTGACAGCAACAAAAAGACTGATTAAGTGCCTTCTTTGTTGGCGCCTGCATCAAACCACACTTTGCATACTACTTGCATTTCACAACCCAGCCAACACGGTCAATGGTCCCGGGATAGGAAAGTTTGTTTTATTTAATGATCCCTCAAGAGCACATTGATTTTTATCATCAGCTATTGGACGTCAAACATATGTTCATTCTGACATATATCTTTGGAGGAAGCCCACTGCCGCCATATAGGCTACTCTCTCTGATAAGCAGCAAGGGGTCTTTTATATGCACTTTCCAACAGACAGGACAGCACATACCACACACTTTGATGAACAAGTTGTGGACAACTGGTTGGAACGGAAAATAGCCCAAACGGAAAATTTGTCCACTGCGAAGGATCGATCGGATGACCCACATCTTCACAGGCGGACACTCCCCTGCCTGATCTACATTCCGCTCCCTGTCCCCGTCCCGGTATAGGCCGCTAAAAGTAAGATTCGTACTCTGACAAATGCTGTCCAAGCACAGCTCTTCAGTTTGTGTAACTGAATACACGGAGGGAGAGTGCCACAATCGCTAGTCTGCAAGGACACTCTAAAGGGGATTCCCTGGTCAGTGGAAAACCATATTTGGTCATGTGATGAAGGAATCCGATCATCCGATCGATCCTGCTCAGTGGACTCATTGGCAGTTTGGGTTATTTCCCATTCCAACCAGTGGTTCACAACTGGTTTATCAAAGGCTGTGGTATGTGCTATCCTGTATGTGGGAAAGTGCTTATAAAAGACCCCTTGTTGCTCATTGGAAAGAGTAGCCTATCTGGTGGTAGCGGGTTTCCTCCAAAGAAATATTTCAGAATGACCACATGTTTGATGTCCAATAGCTGATGATAAAATCAATGTGCTCTAGAGGTGTCATTAAATTTGTTTAACTTATTTTTGTGATGAGGGAATCCCACCCATGTGTCATCTCCTTAGACGAGTTTTAAATGTCCGGGTCGGAGCCGAGTATGCAAAGGTAGTACTACTTACACTATGTATGTCTGTTATATTCGCCCAGCAATGCAGTAACAATCATACTTTGAATGTAGTAAAAAAATAAGTCAGTCACGTGACCATGCTCCAGCCAATCACCGGACGGAATAGCTCAAATGAGTTGAGCACCCACCTCCCATTTTGGTAGGTCATGGGATTCGAACCCCTTGGTTCGAACCCTGGTCGAGTCAAACCAATGACTTAAAATAGTATCCTTGTCACTACTTAGCCTGGTGTTCGGCATCACTAGGATAGGGCAAGAAGAAGTGGAGTGAGGAAGACCAGTTGTCCACGATTGAAATTCCCCCTAATTGATCAACTAATATACAAAACAAACAAAATCAACAGCAACGTAGACCATAATTGTTTATTCCGAATATATCTACGATATTCTGACAATTTTAGCAATTAATACCTTTGATTTAATAAATGAGTAGATCGTTGATGCTAAAAGTGCATTCCAAGAATTATATTTTTTATTTGTTGGTACATTAGTTGATTAAGCAGGGAAAATGTCAGTCGTAGACGACTGGTCTTCCTCATTCCACTGCTCCTTGCCCTATCCTCATAATGCCGAGCGCCTGGCTAGGAAGCGACAAGTATCAATTTTTAAGTCATTGGTTTGACTCGACCAGGGGCCATATGCATGGAGCAGTGTTAGCGCGTGTGGTGTTATCGCTCTAACACAGGGTAGCTAACACCGGTTATCGGCGGCGTCGAGAACTATGTCAAGCCGTATGCATGGGCACCTAAACGGTGAGTGTTAGCTATATGTGAATTAATTTATTCATTATGGAAATTTCTCTGAGCCTGTTGCCGGCGAGCACCTGCTTGGGCCTAATATATTGCCTTCTCTACCCACCGGGAACCAGCGCGCTTGTTACTGAGGCGGCGGCGGCGATTTGTTTACTTTACATTCGACTAAAAATATTAGGCCCAAATCTATTGAATGCGATCATATTTAACAGAATTACATACGCAATAAGTGAAATTTAAGCAAATTAACCCTAAAAACGAAGCGATATTAACGCAGCAGCCGCATTGGCGGCGATATTAATAGTTATATTTTCGAATCGCCGAACGTAAAGTAAACAAATCGCCGCCGGCGCCAGTATGGAAAGCGACGTCGATGCGGCGATTTGTTTACTTTACGTTCGTCGATTCGAAAATATAACTATTAATATCGCCGCCATTGCGGCGGTAGCCTTAATAACGCTTCGAATTTAGGGTTAAATTGGTCAAATTTCACTTATTTGGTAGCTAATTCTGTTAAATATGATCGCATTGAATAGATTTGATAACTAACACTGCCTGTAAACCAGCTATTTTCTGGTTTAGCTTAACCTAGTTTAAACTTGTGGTGTTAGGCCTAACACTGCTCCATGCATACCGACTTTTTGGCGCTAAACCAGAAATCCCGTCTAAACGCGTTTTGGCTCGCTAACACTGCTTAATGCATATGGCCCCAGGATTCGAAACCACGATCCCATGATCTACCAACACGGGAGACGGGCGCTCTAACTCATTCGGCCATCCCGTCTGGTTATATTTAAAGAAGTTTTTCTCTAAACCGTGTTATGACAGTTGATGCCTATTGAAGGAAACATTTGGGTACAGCTAGGAGGTTTGTTGTATAAGAATGGTGGAATGCAGATGGCAGAGTATCTGAATCACTATTACGAAATAGGGTTTTAGTTGATTTAATTTGCTTTCATTTGAGAAAATGTAATGTATTTTAAGAAATTTATTTTCATTTGGTCATTTTGTCCGAATTTATTTAGTTTCATTTCTTTGGGGGATCCTTTTTTTAAATTTTTCTGTGTTCATCAATTTCTGCTTTCACGTTCTTTTATGGACTTATAATAAAAAAAACTTCTGTTTAGGTTACGCAGATCGCGTCATTTTATTGTTTGCCACCTCTCTTCAGTTACCTACCTAAAGTTCCATTCACACTATGGCTTGCGACCAATTGCAACCACTTTGCGACCACTTTGGACCAAAGAACCCACAACCCCACCCAACCTCCTTGCGACCAAAGCAATGGTCGCCCACCTCTAGGCGACCATTTTGTTCGCAAGGTTTTTAGCGCAGTAGCTGCAATCTCCGTAGGACCTAAATAGTCACAAGAAGGTTGGCAACCACTAAAGACCACTTTGTTTTAGTGCAGTAGCGCCAACCTCCTTGTGACACAAAATGGTCGCAAGAAGATTGGCGACTACTGAAGACCATTTTGTGACCACTTTCCAATCACTTGGAACCTTTTCGCGGTCAACCCTTTTTTGTAATCACAAAGTGGTCGCAAACAGTCGCAAGCAGTACTGTAACTATAGGATATTGATGATTTTCATATTCTGATATTGCCCCACCTTACAGTCTTTGATTAGACAGTCGTCATGCACCTTGACAGAGTAAATACATAATCGGCTCTTCTCGTAGCTTCCACCCACAATGCCCCGAGCAACAAAACCGACGTCTGCCGGTGTGTTTGATTGTCTTGCCGGCCGACCCCCCGGCATCGACCCGCCCACTGCTTCTTTGCACGTGTGTGGCTACTTTGTTTCCCCGCGTTCAAAGCACGTGGAGCCGGTCCATAGCAGCGGCACGGGCAAAGCGGCACACGGCGGGTTTGTAGATCTCAGATGACAGAGTGACGTCACATAATGCGTGCACACAGACGCACACCTGTTGGCGCCTCCCGCTCCACCCACCCAGCCCCCACCCACCCACTCCACCCACACACCACAATCCACCCAACCCACTCCACACCCTACACTCCACATCACCCACCAACCCCACCCACCCCACTCCACTCACCCCACCCCACCCAGCCACCAACCTACCAACCCCACCCACCCCCACCCACACACCACACTCCACACACCACACCCACCACACCCACCACACCCACTCCATCCACACACCACACTCCACCCACTCCACCCACCACACCCACCACACCCACCGCACCCACCATACCACTCCATCCACACACCACATCCACCCACTCCACCCAACCACCAACCCCACCCACCCCACCCACTCCATCCACACACCACACACCACACTCCACACACCACACCCACCCCACCCACCCCCCCACCCCACTCCATCCACACACCACACTCCACCCACCACACCCACCACACCCACCATACCCACCACACCCACCACACCCACCCCACCGATCCCATCCCACTCGACCACCCCACTCCACCCACCCCACCCCACTCCACCCACCCACCTCCACCTACCACCAACCCCATCCACCCCACTCCACCCACTCCACCTACTCACCCAAACACACACACCCACCCACTCCCACCCCACCCACCCACCCCCCCACACCACACTCCACATCACCCACCCACTCCACACCACACACCACACTCCAACCCACCTCACTCCACTCACCCACTCACTCCACACCACCCACCCACTCCACCCACATACCACACTCCACCCAGACACCACACTCCACCCACTCCACTCCACACACACCATCCACCCACTGATACCACCCACCCACTCCACCCATCCCACCTCACTCACCCCACTCCACCCACCCAACAACCCCACCCACCCCACCCATCCCATACCACTCATCATACCACCCACCCCACTTCACCAACCCAACCACACCCACCCCCCACCCCACTCCACATCACCTACCCACTCCACCCACCACACCCACAGCCACCCCACTCCAACCACCCACTCACCACACTCCAGCCCACTCCACCCACACACCCAACCCACCTCCCTCCACCCCACACAGCCACCCATCGACTCAGCATGCACACACTTCTGAGCCATCATTCCATCTGAGGCCATGACAAGAATGTCTACGCAGGTGCAGGTGGCTCCGTTTTACTCAAAAAGTGCTTAATATAGGCAGTATTTCCACACAGTCAAACGCAGCCTGAGGGAGCCGGGCCCTGCTTATAACTGGGGTTGGGCGTCACGAGTGCGGCGGCCCGGTGTCAAAGTTTCAGTTCCCAGCAGTTGAAGTTCCCACAAAAGCATCTGCGCATGCGTCAAAGCATTGTCTGCGCATTTGTCAACATTAGCCCGATTTAAACCATCGCCGATCGCCGCAAATCGCTGTCACTATTGGTTCAGTATGACTAACCTTATAAATTTAATATAATCTTTTCGGTAAACATGTTTTCTATATGTGTACCAAGCGATTTGTTTCTAGGTGGTGTGGCTTTAGAGATATTTCACTTTTTCTGCATGAAGATTGCTCACGAACATTGACAATGCGTTGAGTTTGGCGGTACGCGCAGTGCAAAACATTATTCAAAATTAATAGAAATCCAGAACCCTAACCATATCAATTTAATATAATCGTGTTGGTAAACATGTTTTCTATATGTGTACCAAGCGATTTGTTTCTAGCTGGTTTGGTTTTAGAGATATTTCACTTTTTATGTGTGAAGATTGCTCATGACCATTGACAATGCGCAGATGATGCCGTTAGATGTTGACGCATGCGCAGAAGCAATTGTGGGAACTTCAACTGCTGGGAACTGAAACAGCAACACCGGTTCGCACTTATGGAGACCGGGCGAAGTGGCCTAATCGGTAGAGCGCGGGCCTCGCGTGCGGAAGGTCGGGAGGTCAATTCTCGGTCGAGTCAAACCAATGACATAAAATTGACACTTGTTGCTTCCTAGCATGGTACTTAGCATTAATAGAATGGGACAAGGACTGGTTAGCTCAGGGTCAGGATAATGTGACTGAGTGGGATATCGCCCCCTCCCCCCCCCCCACACCCAATAGCCGATGTTTACTTTTTTGCTGGGGGTTCTTTAAACAAACATGAGTGGGATATCGGGTTATGGTGGCGGCGGCCTGATTCCCCAGTGGGGCAGCACTATAAAGTCGCCATGAGTGTGCATTGTCACAAGTCGGTACCCGTCCTGATATGACCTTAGATGTTGCTTGGATGTAAAACAACAACAACAACCCATTAATTTCTTAGGGAGACCCCCTTCTTCGTGTGCGTGAGGGCAGCCTTGATGTTGGCTCAGAGATTAGGATACCAATTCTGCATTAATTGCGAGAAATCTTACCCGACGCCTCCCACCCACCACCCACACCACACCCCCATCCCCCACCTCCTAACCCCGACCCCCACCCCCACCCCGCCGCCTTCGCTCTGAAGACGGTAAGATATTTGCAGCGTGAAGCGTGAAGCCGATCGAACCGGATGGATTTCACATGAAGAGCAACGAGTCTTTGTTGGCGGGGGTCTGAAGGGGCCGGCCACAAAGAGCCTGCCGGGCCTCATCAAAGGTGTGCCGGCAGAGGCTCGGCGGGAAGGTGGCGGGGCCCCGGCCGGCACCGGGCCGCCACAGAGCCGCTCAGGTCTGTACCTCCTGACCCCCGGGTATTGGGAAGGGAGGGAGGGGGGTCACCTGGTGCGACAGGAGCCACTGCACTTAGCAGGTACACGGGTGCGCAGTCATAGCGGGGGAAGCACCATGGGGTGGGGGGGGGGGTGGAAGGGTGTGGGGGTGAGGTGTAGAGATGGAGGGGTGGAGGGGTGGAGGTGGGGGAAGGGTGTGGAAGGGGTGATGGGGTGGAGGAATGGAGATGGGTGGTGGTGGGGATGGAGTGGAGTGGTTGTGGAGGTGTGGGGGTGGAGTATAGAGATGGTGGAGGTGTGAGTTGGGGGAAGGGGTGTGGAAGGGATGATGGGGTTGGAGGGTGGAGAGGGGTGGTGGTGGGGATGGAGTGGAGTGTGGGTGGAGGTGTTGGGGGTGGAGGTGTAGATATGGTGGGAGTGTGGGGGTGGGGGAAGGGGTGTGGAAGGGGTGATGGGGTTGAGGGGTGGGAGAGGGGTGGTGGTGGGGATGGAGTGGAGTGTGGGTGGAGGTGTGGGGGTGGAGGTGTAGAGATGGTAGGGGTGGGGTGTGGAGAGGGTGTGTAGGGATATGCGGGTGTGAATACGGTAGGTGGAGGCGGTGGGGGGTGGGTGTGGGTGGACTAGATGTAGGGATGTAAGGGGTGGAGGTGGGGATGAAGTGGGTGTGGGTGTGGAGGGGATCAGGCGTGGATCTGGAGGTGGGGTGGGGGGCAACAAATGCTATAGCCATACATGACCAAGTACTCTACCAATCTTTATTATATTCTACTATTCATCTCATTGTTAATATCATAACTCCCAACTGTAGTGGTGTTTCGGGATTTTATCGAGAATTATACAGGGAGGGGGTGGAGGGGTGGTGGTGGGGGTGGGGTGGGGTGTGGGTGTGGAGGTGAAGCAAATGTTATAGTCATACATGAACAAATACTCTTTCCAATCTCATTGTATTCAACTATTCCTATTATCTAGTATGATAATTTACAATGCAAACAAAGGGCTACTGCCAAAGATTCTAAGGTCTTTATTCAAAATAAGTTCAGATAGTATCCATGATACAAGGCAGAGTAACAACCTAAGGCAAGTATTTTCAAGAACAACTTTAAAGTCTCAAGGTATATCTATATATATGTAGTATAAAAATATGGAATTCACTTGATGATAATATCAAATGTTCGAAAAACATCTATATGTTTCAACGAATGTATAAAAAGAAAATCTTTAAGCTTTACCAGAGGGAAAACACATAGTAGTCTAATACATAAATATTGAGATGTAATTTGCAATATTGAGGGTAATGTTGATATGCGTTTTACTTATATTTTTCTATTTATTATTTCTATGGTATAATCAATGTATCTGTGTTATTTTTAAATGGGGAAAGCACCTCATAATTATTGTACTTCTGCTATCTCCTTTTTGATGTGCACAAATTACCTATATAAATATCAACTTCTGTGTACATTGAGGATGTGGAAATAAATACGTCATTATTATTATAGTTAGATTAGATGGCAAGGGTTCTTTCTGTACTGCGCTGTTTCTCGGTGTGCGAATCCTTAGTAATAGCTGGTGCCCGGAGTGTGGCACTCAATAGCCGACTGGTCGTCTGGCAGAGTACAAGTAGCACGCCGAGTACCGGCCCGTGTTTACAGTGTGAACTGGTCGAGTCATCTATAATGTAAGATGTGTATGATGGGATGTGCGCGTATGTGGGGGGGGGGGGGGGGAGGGCAGGGTTCATGGGGGGGCGGAGGAATCGGCATCCTCTCTCAACCGCACCCACTGCCTCACTAAGCCCATTCTCACTTCACTTCTTCCGCTGGCATTGGCCGGACTTACTGTGCATACCGGTGAATCTGGAGGGACTGAAGTTTGGATCCTGGTCAAGTCAAAGCAATGACTTATGAAATAGGTACCTGTTGCTGCTTGGTGCTTGGCGTTATAAGGTCAGGACAGGTACTGGGTGTGCAGTGTCAGGATAATGTGACTCTGTGGGACATCAGGTCATGGTGCCAGTGGCCTGATTTCGCAGTGGGGCAGCACTATAAAGTCGACATGAGTGAGCGCTGTCCAAGTCGGTGCATGTCCTGGTATGGCCTACGGTCTTAGTGGGGTGACTGTGGTTGGGCTCTTACGCTGCCTCTTTCCTTCCTCCCACCCCCCTTCCCTCCCCCTCTCCCATTTTCTCTGATCACTACCCATTGGACACCAACTCCTGACCACATGGGACCGCTTTCAGCGGTGCCCATACAGTGCTGCAGATTTGCAGCCTTCAGCGCACCAATGCAACTGAAAACTCCCCAAAAACAAAAACATCCTCTCTCATCCCCAGACCCCTCTCAGTTCTATTAATCATTGTCGGTCCATAGGAGGCTGGAGTTCGCACTGCTGTTAGAGTTATGAAGATGAACATCAATTTACTATCATGGGAGTGATTAAAATTGGGGGGAAATTGCACATAGAGCAGGATTCGAACTCATGGTTCATGCCATTCTGGGGAGAGCGTGCTAACCATTACACTACTGAAGTTCTCTGGTGTAATCACCGTATTATCTACGTGTACTTGTGTGTGTGGCTCATTGCCTGACATGAGAGGTCGGTGCAGACTACAATTGTTGCCTGCAGTTGGCAAACGGTTCCGTAATACCCCCATCACACCAAACTAGTTCTCACTACATTCTTAAAAATGTTGGTGAATGGACTCAAACTGTGCGCAAATGGAATGTACATAGTAGCAACTTGTTACGGTCTTTTTACGAATGGAATGGACCGGCTAGAATGGGATGGCGCTCCAGAACTTTGAGCATGCCCACAATTTTCTTGCAGCCATGTTCTACCCTGACCACAGCCTGTTTTAGAATATGGTCGGACGTTTTGAGAACTAGTTTGGTGTAATGGGGATGTCATATCAAAGTAACTTTGAAGTAACTTTGATTTTAAATGGCTAAGTTTTGAGCTATTTGAAGTGCAAATATGTCAAATTAATTATGGGAAGCACGCCAAAACTGACACTATAGGCTTCTGCAGTAACATATTCTATTAGATTGCAGCACTATTCCCTTATATGAGGTGCCACATGCTTAATAAGTGCACCAGTGTCTAAGTTAGATATGTAGAATCAAATCTAGATAGATTTTTTTAGTTTTGAAAATTTGATGTTTTCATCGGACTATGCAGCTTGAAGGAACTGATGCACAAAACAACTGTCACATTATCCTGATACGCACCTGACCAGTCGTTGTCCCTATAATATTAATGCCAAGTGCCAGTCTAGGTAGTGAGTGACAGGAACTATTTTCTTTAAGTAATTTATTCGACTCGAATAGATTAATGCCAAGTGCCAGTCTAGAGAACGACAAGAACACATTTTATAAGTAATTTATTCGACTCGGTCAGATTTCCAACCCCCGACCTTCCGCACGGTAAACCCACGCTCTAGCACTTCAACCATGGCGCCCAGTACATGCGCATACAGCCTATATAGCCTGGATACACTTAACAGTAACCAACGAACGCATCAACAACAGAAATCAAGCAAAGCGATGGCCATTAAGATCACAGAATACAAACCGATGAAAAACACACTGCCGCCCTTAAGCAGCCTAGTCCTCCGCTCGCTCGCTAATGCCCCGGTCACATACACGTTAGTGAACGTAGTTGAACGTAGTGGAGGCTAGCATAGTTGAACATAGTTGAACGTAGTTGAACGTACCGTTATCCATACTTGTCCATGATGTTAACTTGGTAATAACGTGGGTGAGCCATGATGTCCGATTACATTTTTTGACATGTTCAAAAGAGCGCTACATTAAAGGCTGAATTTGCATCCGTGATGCTAACATACTCTAGTATACTCTAGAATACTCTAGCATACTCTAGGATGTTCTAGCATGCTCTAGCACACTTGGTCAGATAGCCATTAGTGGACGTGGGTGAACATAGTGGAGGCTAACGTCGTTCAACGTAGTTGATCGTACCGGCATCCGTACCATAACGTATTTATCTGTAACATAACATATTTATCCATACTGTATCATATTTATCCATACCAAAACCTGCTGTACCTTAACGAATTTCAACGTAGTTTAACGTACCTACACCACGTTTGACCCACGTTAGCCTCCACTACGTTCACCTATGTTCAACTACGTGCACTAACGTGTATATGACCGGGGCATCAGTAGGAGGTGGAAATGGGGTGCACTGACGGCACCCCACTGCGCATGCTCTCTCCCTTTTGACGGGACGCCACTTGATTTCCAGCCAATCAATTCTTGTATTCGCGCAGGTTTTGCATCCCATTCGCAGTCCAGCCCATCTGCAGGTGTGCTCTATTCATAAGGAGTATGGATCACTATGGTTCGTTGGTTGTTGGAGTTCTACATCTTGACAACATCTAAGGTCATATCAGGATGGGTACCGACTTGTGACAGTGCACACTCATGGTGACTTTAAAGTGTTGCCTCACTGGGAAAAGCAGGCCACCTGCATCATGGCCCACTATCCCACTCAGTCACATTATCCTGACACTGAGCTAACCAGTCCTTGCCCTATCCTATTAATGCCAAGCGCCATGCTAGGAAGTGACAAGTATCAATTTTGTTAGTCATTTGTTTGACTCGACCGGGAATTGAACTCCTGGTCTCCCGCATGGGAGGCCTGCGCTCTGCAGATTCGACCACCGCTCCCGGTGTATTATTTATATGATGTATAAATATTTCTATGCGTATATAAATAACACATAGTAATAACGCGTATTTCCCGACTCTGCAGACTAACAGGTTATGCCATGCAGGTTTTTATTCGGACACTACGGGAGGCTGCAACACTAAAGTCCACTGTATGGTGATATCACCCGCTGTTGAAAAATAATAATTATAATATTTTTATGTGAGATAAAATTGACATCAGGTTATATATACTTTTTTCTCTGGTAGACATATAGAAAACGTTTTTCAACCTAAGAGAATACACCCGTTATGAACTTCTATTAATAGGGCCGAATAACAAGTAAGTAAGTAAATAATAATGCAATATATAGATATGACCTTAGATGTTGCCAGGAAGTAAAACTCCAACAACCAACCAAGTTCTGACGCTGCTGCACTCACCTCCGCTCGTCCAATCGAAAGTCAATATATATCATCATCATCATCATGCTGTCGATCGCGATGCGACAAAGACTGCTTTCATTACTTGACTGCCGCTCTCCATTATATATATATATATATATATATGTATACATATCATGCAATATATATTTATATCAACCAGTAATCCATAGATCGATATATTTAACCTATATACCATTGATATTTCATAAGCGGCATATATATTTAAAGAAAGAATTCCCTGCCTATTGAGCATGGGCAGATACTATTTACGCAGTTCTCTCAGCACACGCAGGAGTGGGGTCCCTTCATGTTCCTTAAGGTAAGATTCCATATATGCGTTATGCGGTATGTGGTATGCAGTATGCAAATGCAACAAAAAATGGAAAAGCATGTAAACGCACGGTGATGCTTCCATATGACTGGTTGTGGTTGCGAATGCGAATGCAAATGCGCATGCAAATGCGTGGATGGCAAAGTGGATCACTCAATGGACCGATCGCTGTGAATGCATTTTTGTCGCATTCGCACATACATACCGGTGTAGCAGGAAATCGCAAACCCTGTAAATCGCGAACCCCCACTTGTGATTTCCTAGGAAATCGCAAACCCCCATGCCATATATGGGCATGGGGGGTTTGCGATTTCCTAGGAAATCGCATATCCCCCCTGGAGATCGCAAACCCCCCATTCGGCGGCGGCGGCGATTTGTTTACTTTACGTTCGTCGATTCGAAAATATAACTGTTAATATCTCCGCCGTTACGGCGGTAGCCTTAATAACGCTTCGAATTTAGGGTTAAATTGGTCAAATTTCACTTATTTGGTAGCTAATTCTGTTAAATATGATCGCAAACCCCCCATTCGGCGGCGGCGGCGATTTGTTTACTTTACGTTCGTCGATTCGAAAATATAACTGTTAATATCTCCGCCGTTACGGCGGTAGCCTTAATAACGCTTCGAATTTAGGGTTAAATTGGTCAAATTTCACTTATTTGGTTACCAATTTAACCCTAAATTCGAAGCGTTATTAAGGCTACCGCCGCATTGGCGGCGATATTACTAGTTATATTTTCGAATCGACGAACGTAAAGTAAACAAATCGCCGCCGCCGCCAGTATGGAACGCGACGTCGATTTGTTTACATTACGTTCGGCGATTAATATCGCCGCCAATGCGGCGGTAGCCTTAATAACGCTTCGAATTTAGGGTTAATTTAATGAAATTTCACGATTTGAGTATGTAATTCTGTTAAATATGGTCGCATTGAATAGATTTGGCCCGAATCGGTCCCAAAACACAGGGGGGTTTGCGATTTCCAGGGGGGGTTTGTGATTTCCTAGTAAATCGCAAACCCCGGGGTGTGCAATTTCCAGGGGTTTGCGATTTACTGCCACACCGGATATAGCATATATGGAATGTTAGCTTCAGAGAAGTAGTGTCTGCATCCGGACTATTTATGCACAGTCATTTTCTAAATTAAAGTTGCATAGTCCGATGATTTTGTGTTTCTGTCATTTTCTGAGATAACAATATTAGGTTGGAGGTTATAATCTCCCTGACTTTGGTTTGAAGTAACTTTTATTTTAAATGGATAACTTTTGAAATATTTTAAGTGTGAACATGCAAAATTAATTTCGGTAAGCATGCCAAATCTCTGTCACCATAGGCTTCTGCAGTAAGAGGTGTGCGGTGTGAACCATCCTGACAGATCGCCATTACTAGGATAGGGCAAGGACTTGTTGGCTCAGTGACAGGATAATGTGACTGAGTGGGATATCAAGTCATGGTGCTGGCGGCCTGGTTTCCCAGTGGAGCAGCACAATCAAGTCGCCATGAGTGTGCACTGTCACAAGTTGGTATTCGTCCTGATATGACCTTAGATGTTGGCAGGACATAAAACTCCAACAGCCAAACACTCTAAAGGGACATGTGTAGCCAGACGCTTGCCAAATGCACAGGATCAGAGGGCCTATGTAGTGTAATAGTTAGGGCGCTCGGCTCGGAAATGGCAGGAAGGTGGGTTCGAGTGCCATGCTAAGCATGGCGTCAAATTTGTTTGCAATAATTTCTGTGCATTGAACTTTATTCATGCTTCCAAGGCTTGCTTGCTTGTTGGGATTTGACAGTGCGCACTCTTGGCGACGTTATAGTGCTGTCCCACTGGGAACTCAGGCCACCAGCACCATGCCCCAATATCCCATTCAGTCACATTATCCCCACACTGAACTAAGCCATCCTTGCCCTATCCTATTAATGCTGAGCACTAGGCTAGGAAGTGACAAGTATGGATTTGATAAGTCATTGGTTTGACTTGACTAGGACACAAACTCCTGATCTCCCACAAGCGAGGTCCATGCTCTACCGATTCGGCTACAGTGCCCGGTGCTTGCGAATGTAATACAGTCTGCTCTGTTAATAATGGCCTCCGTCAATAACGAATCTCTGTCAATAACGGCAAAAAGTGCTGGTCCCATCGCGGCACCCCTTTAATTTAATAGCATTGCCTCTGTGTCTAGTGGAAACTGTCTTATGCAGACAACGAGCCGTTTTTTCACCTATTTGATCAATATTCTCTGTCAATAACGACGTGCTGTAGGCACAACCTCTCCTGTCGTCACCTCTGGTTGCCACCTCTGGGGGTGGCGAGCCTATGGGCGCCACCTCAAGTCTAAGTATAAAAGTATAAGCACGTGTATAAAAGTATCAAAGAAAAACATTGGTTTCAACCCATTCCGTCAGTCAGTCTCTGCCTATAATGGATCTCTCTCTATAACCGTATCTTGCTCCAGTCCCATGGGTGTCCGTTATAGACAGAGCAGACTGTATTAGCATTGGTGTCCGTTATAGACAGAGCAGACTGTATTAGCATTTAGTGCTTTTCGACGACGAACGGTTAGTGAGAGGTGGGCCGAGATGTTCGGTGGCTGTGTTCCGGAAGTGCACGTGATGGTCGGGCATGGAATGTGTGCACGGATAACAGGTTGGTTTTGGAATTCTGGGAACAAATATTATCGCAGCTCGGCCACATCTATGAATACTCCTTTGATCCCTCGCTTTCACATCTCGAATTAAGGAGGTCTGACAACTTGCGAACAGAAATGAGGCTTTCAATAGGCAAGTTCCGAGTTACTTACTGTCCATGTGTGTTAGAGGAGGAATTGAAATTGTGACTTGGTGTATTTAGATGCCCGGTGTCCCTCACAGCTCTGACGCCTCTAGAGCGCATTGATTTTTATCATCAGCTATTGGACGTCAAGCATATGGTCATTCTGACACATTTCTTTGGAGGAAACCTGCTACCGCCACATAGGCTACTCTTTCCGATAAGCAGCAAGGGGTCTTTAATATGCACTTTCCCACAGACAGGATAGCACATACTGTCCCAGCCTTTGATGAACCAGTTGTGGACCACTGGTTGGAACGGAAAATAGTCCAAACTGCAAATGTGTCCACTGAGCAGGATCGATAGGATGACCGACACCTTCACAGGTGGACACTCTACTGCCTGAGCTATGTCCCGCTCACTAAACGGTAAGAGCGCATAATAACGTAGTAATAATAAACCCGAAATAGATTATGTAGTAGTCTGCGCTGACCTCTCAGGCAAGAAGCCTGACAGGTAGGCATGGGTAGTATGGTGATATCAGGAAGCCTAGGTGGTGTAATGGTTAGCACACTGGCACAGAATGTAAAGAGATGTGCGTTTGAGTCCCGCTCTAGGCGCAAAATTTCCCATTTTCATCATCCCCCACTACAATTACACTAATACTTAGCCTGAAGCCCGGCATTACTAGGATAGGTAAAGGACTAGTTAGCTCAGTGTCAGGATAATGTTCAAAGAGAATGTGATATTTTAATATCAACATGAGAAAATCAAAGTAATATACAAAAGTAGATTAAATGTACATATTTGATATGCTTATTGAGAGTAATATAATTTTATATTCATCAATTCACATCGACTAAGTGATCGTTGTCAATATGCTCAATACATCGGCACAATGTAATTTAGTAGATGACATATCATTGTTAGACATGGAAGTATTAATATCCGATTAAATACTTCTATGATAATCAGTCAAATACCTTCAGAAAATAGCGTTGTGACACACCTAACTTGTGCGGCGGTCAGGTGCGGGGGGGGGGGGTATGCGTTTTTTGGTAAATCGCATATATATTCATCATAACATATGATATTCAGCACCAAGGCACTGGTCTTCTAGTCATTTAAATTAGAGGCTAGATAGGTAGCTATGTGGATACTCAGGCAGGGCATATTAGTAGACAAAGAAGGAGGTTAGTGTGTTAATGGGTTAGTATGTTATTGGGTTATTGTGTTAGTGGGTTAGCTATATATAGTAAGTTCAGTAGTATGGGATCAGGTTAGTGGGTTAGTGGGTTAAGCCTAGGTCACACCAACCCAGATCAGGGGTCGGACGAGCCCTGACCCGTGATCCGGCGTGGTCCATGGCTATCCATGGCGATCCGTGGCTCATCCATGGCTGGTCCTTCGTGGTCCTTGGTGATACTTGGTGATCCTTGGCTGGTCCGGCCTCATCCGGGGTCAGCCCCGGATGTTTTAAAATGTTTAAAACATCCAGGGCGATCCAGGGAATATTGCAATCTGGGTTCGATCCGGCACCATCCAGGTGTAATCCGGGGGTCCAGATAGTCCGGCGGTGGTCCGGGGGTAGTCCAGGCCCCGTCCGGGGCAGTCCGGGTCATTTATAAAACGGAAGAGCCACGTTTTAGCTATGGTTTAGCCCAGACTAGCCCCGGTTTAGCCCAGACTAGCCCCGACAGACCCATGGACCAATCCCGGACTGCCCGGATAAGACCCGGACAGGCCGGATGAGCACAGATTAACCACGGATCGCCACGGATAGCTACTGATGACCACATATTGCTCACGGACTAGCCCAGGATGAGTCCCGCATTTCAGGCTATCATCCGGGGGTTGTCCGGATTTCGTCCGGGGGTTGTCCGGGGCTCATCCGGGTAGTCCGGAGTTGTCTGGGGCTCATCTGGGGTGATCTGGGCTTGTAGTCCGGGGCTCGTCCGGGTAGGTGTGAGAGCAAAGCAAAAATAGCGATTTTATCCGGGGCTGTCCGGGAGAGTCCGGAGGAGTGGTCCGGGGGAGGTCCGGCTAAAAATCCGGGGCTCGTCCGGGTAGGTGTGACTTGGGCTTTAGTGGGTTATGCCTAGTACACACCTCCCGTATACGATCTAAAACTGCCCGAATAAAATAGACGTTTTTCACTGCGCGTACCGGCAAACTCAATGCATTGTCAATGGTCATGAGCAATCTTCATACAGAAAAAGTGAAATATCTCTAAAACCACACCATCTAGATACAAACCGTTTGGTACACATATAGAAAACATATTCACCGAATAGATTGTATTAAATTTATATGGTTAGGGTTGTGCATTTCTATTAATTTTGGATAAAATAGACGTTTTTGGATAAAATAGACGTTTTTCACTGCGCGTACTGGCAAACTCAATGCATTGTCAATGGTCGTGAGCGATCTTCATACAGAAAAAGTGAAATATCTCTAAAACCACACCATCTAGAAACAAACCGCTTGGAACACATATAGAAAATATATTCAATGAATAGATTATATTGAATTTATATGGTTAGGGTTATGCATTTCTATTAATTTTGAATAAAATAAATGTTTTACACTGCACATACTGGCAAACTTATAGGCAGTGTGCCTTCGTTCTGCAGCCAAGCTGCGCATGCATACCCAATGTTTATCAACATTGAAATAGGTCTATTATACTCACAGCGTCTTGCAGCTTCTTTAGATCGGCCATCTTGTCCTCGCGCGCAGCCGCACACATCAGGGCCGGGAAAAGAGCGTTCTTGAGCATTGACACTTCCTGTTGTATGTAGGAACAGTGAAAGTGTATTGATGAGTTATCATTAAAGGAGCAGTAACATGCTAGCATAAGGTTGTTAATGGGTTACCATTAAAGGGGCAGTAGCATGACAGCGGAAGGTTGTTAATGAGTTATCATTAAAGGGGCAGTAAGATGACAGTGTAAGGTTATCGATGAGTTATCATTAAAGGAGCAGTAGCATGACAGGGTAAGGTAGTCGATGAGTGACCATTAAAGGGGTAGGAACATTATAGCATAAGGTTGTCGAGTTACCTGTAAAGGGGCAGTAATATGACAGTGTAAGGTTGTCGATGAGTTGCCATTAAAGGAACTGTAAAATGACAATGTAAGCTTGTCGATGAGTTGCCATTAAAGGAGCAGTAACATGACAGTGTAAGGTTGTCGATCAGTTACCATTAAAGGGGTAGTAACATGATAGTGTAAGATTGTCAATGAGTGACCATTAAAGGAGCAGTAACGTGATAACGTGAGGTTGTCAATGAGTTGCCATTAAAGGAGCAGTAACATGACAGTAAAGATTGTCGATAAGTAACCGTTAACACTGACCTAGATTTGATTATACATATCTAAATTGGATAACGGTGCACTTATTAAGCATTTTTTGCTGCAAAGAAGGGTGTAATATGACAATTTACTAGAACCTATTAATACTGACACCTATTCCATCCGAATTTTGGTGTGCTTGCAAAAATTAATTTGGCATGTTTGCACTTCAAATATATCAAAAGTTAGGCCATTTCAAATTAAAGTTACTTCAAATTTAAAGTAAGATAGATTATAATGATCAACCTAATATATTTATCTCAAAAAGTGACAGAAACTCAAAACCATCGGACTATACAACTTTAATTAAATCGGACACCCACTTAGACCCATACCACATGGCTCACTAATCTTAGAACATAGAACTTCACCAATACTCACCTCGGTGGAACACAGTCGCATGGTTTCTTTGAGTTTCTGCAGAAGCGGAAAGTCCAGTAGAGAGTCCTTAAACGAGTTCTCAAATTTGTGCATCTCCCTGTCATGCAGTGGTGACGACACCTGTACGGAACACATGTACATGTCATGCGCAGTGTAGAGACACTAGATATTATATTATGCAATTATGGTCCTAGCTTTCATGATCAGGCATGATCTTGAATTTAAATGACAGTGGCAATGTTAAAATGGCGTTGTCCTAAAGAATATTTTTAGCAGGCTACATGAAATTAACATCTGAACAAATTGTTTATTATTAGTATGCGAGCAATACTCTCATATGCACATGTATCCATAATTAATGAGCTAGATTTCTCATTGATTACATAATTCATGATTATTACACACCCTCATATATATATATATAAGAGAGGGAGAAAGATATGTGTGTATGCCATCACCATCATCATGCTGTCGGTCGCGATGCGACCAAGACTGCTTTCATTACTTGACTGCCGCTCTCCATTTAGTTCTCTGAGGTGAGAGTGATGTCCATGAGTTGGTCTAAATGTCTCTCAGCTTCAGGTTTCTCTTGATGGTATCCTTGTACCGGAGACGAGGGCACCCTCTCTTTCTGTAACCAGAAGACATTTGAGAATAGAGGATCTGCTTTGGTAGCCTGTCTGATGACATCCTCATGAGGTGTCAAGTCCACCAGAGATTCTTTTTGATCAGAAGATCTTCCATAGAAGGCACCCCTGTCCGTTCGAGTATTTCCTTATTTGTCACTTTGTCCTTCCGGGTGAGCCTCATGATCGAACTCAGATGTCGCATCATGAAAGCATGCAGCTTTTTCACTTGTCATCTGTACACTGTCCAGGCCTCGGCTCCGTATAGTAGGGTGGATAGCATGATTGCACGGTAGATCTTGCCTTTGACCCGCATGGACACATGGTGGTTGTTCCAAAGTCTGTGGTGTAGTCAGCCGAAAGATGTGCTAGCCTTGGCCATCCTCCTCTGTATTTCAGCATCAATGTGTCCATCACTTGATATAGTGCTTTCGAGGTAGGTGAATTCCAGAACAGAGTTCAGCTTGTTTCCGTCAACCATGACATCCTCCTCTCGGGTTCTTGTAGAGTTGGGTTGGTATAAAGCACACCTCCTCTCCATGATGTTAATCTTCAGGCCGAACTTCAGTGCACTGTCATCTGCGAATAGCAGCTCTCTCACCACTATCCGAGTAGTCTTGGTCTTCGCTCTGAAGTGTGCGACATTGAATAGGTCAGCGCTCTGTCTGGACTGTATATAGATGCCATCCCCCATGCCTCATCGAGCATTGCTGATAGGAAGATGGAGAAGAGCATGGGCGCCAGTACACAACCTTGCTTGACCCAATTGGTAACGCCAAACGATTCTGAGACTTCCCCTCCAACACTAACGGTCGCCATCATTCCTATATGTAGAGCCTCGATCGTAGTTGTGAACTTCTCTTGGCATCCATACTTCCTCAGTAGCTGCCATAGCCCGGTCCTCCCGACTGTATCAAATGCCTTAGTGAAATAGACAAATACCATGTACAGTGGTCAGTCCTGCTCAATCCACTTTTCTTGTAGCTGTCAGAGACAAAATATCATATCCACGGTGCTCCGGTTACCTCTGAAGCCACACTGTGTCTCCGGAACTACATCAGGTGTTATGTGAATAGATAGTCTGTTGAGGAGGATCCTGGTGAGATCTTGCCTGCTATGGAAAGAAGAGAGATTCCTCTATTGTTCCTGCAGTCTGTTCGATCACCTTTCTTGTAGATGGTTACGATGCTGGCATCCTTCCATGCTTGGGGTACAGAACCCTCCTCCCAGGCAGTGGTGATTAGTTGGTGCAGTCTGTTGAACAGATTGTCTCCTCCGTGCTTCCATACTTCAGCAGGAATTCCATCACCCCCAGGTGCTTTGCCATCTTTCAGGCTGGGGATTGCTCTAGCCATCTCATCCATGGTTGTAATCTCATTGAGGCATGTTTTGGTAATGCGCTGCTGGATGTTGTCCAGAGCTTCGTGATCTATGTCACCAGGGATGTTGAGTAGCTTCTGGAAGTGTTCACTCCATCTTGCAACAACTCTCTTGCTGTCAGAAAAGGTCTCCATTCCATCTGTTGATTTCAGGTGAACAGGTCCTTTCTTCACAGGTCCCCACACTTCCTTCAATCCATTGTAGAAGCCCTTCATGTTGTTTCTGTCTGCAGCTCTCTGCAGCTCCTCTGCCTTCATTTCCAACCAGTCTGACTTCATTCAGTTCATAGGAGCATTTTTGTAGCAATCTGCAGGCATTTTTGTGTGCTACAGTGTTGGATCTAGTGCTCCTGGTCTGTAACACTTTCTGGTGGGCTTGGTCTCTTCTGCTCATAAGATGGACAGCACTCTGCTCATAAGATTCTGTAGCTCCTGATCGTTGGGGTCGAACCAGTCCTGGGCCTGTATGCATGACGCGGTGTTAGCTTACATTCGATGTGTTTGCGCTAACATCAATCCTTGCATACTGAGTTTTTGCCGCTAACCTAGAAATCCCCGCCAAAACCAGTTTTGGCTCGCTAACACAGCATCATGCATACAGGCCCAGGCCTGATGTTTTCTGTCTGGCTTGCCGAGATATGTTTTAGCTGTGTTGTATACCACCTGTTGCAAAGCTGCCGATTCCTAGTCTGGTGTTGAGCATTCCTTCTCCTCCCATTGGGCAAGAGCGCTGTCCATCTCCTGCGCGAAACTCTCCTTATGGCTGATGGTACTTAGTTTTGCTGTGTTGAGCTTGGTCAGTTTACTTGTCCCTTGCCTGTTGTGTTTTTGTCGTATTCTGAATGCCACTTTTTACCTCAGCATCTGGTGATCAGTCCAGCAGTTAGCTTCACACTGTGGATGTCCATCTTATCCCGACACCTTGTATACTCCAACAACCAACCAACCATATATATGTGTATATATGTATGTATATATCACATATGTATACATGTATATATATATATATATATGTATATATATATATATGTATATGTGATGTATAAGGATTATAGTTAAACAGTAATATTAATCGGAAGCTTTCACTCCATATTATATTCTAAGTCATCTACTGTACTGATCTGTTATTAATTATTCATCGACTATGCAACTGGGCCGATTGTGTCGCACCCTGTCTGCAAATGCTGTAACTTGTCTGGCCATGTCCAGTCACTCTGCCCACGATATAAGGGAATTGCACGAGATGGGGGTTTTGGTATGGGAGGGGGTTTAGACATATATGGGCCGTAATCGATTAACACGACCCGTGCGACTCGGGTCACCTGAGTCATCAGAATTTCAAATCGAACACCACGAGTAGAGTCAACAAATACATGTGCCCTGTGCAAAACGATCCAACCCCAGTAACCCACCTCTTGGCTGGGGTTGGCTATGAGCGATGATGTCACATTTGCGCTGGTACCGTCCTGCAGGATAACAGCGACCAGTACCAGTCATACATGGGTTTAAACAAAAAAAAACGTAGATTAATGAAATGGAAATATAACTAAACTATGCCATCATAAAATACTTTAAATCCTATTTTGCTGTAGTTTTATCAGTAATTAAAAAAAAAAAAAAGGTTTTGGATTAAGCCACCATTTTTTCCACCCCAAGCTTGGAGAAGTGTATTTGATTATTCGACCCGACTCTGTAGGATGTCGCATACGGCAAAAGGTGGCTCGGGTGACCCGAGTTGATTAATCGATTACGCCCATGGATTCCAAACCGAGCTTGTGCATTCTTATATCGGCAATAGCTACATCCCCTCCCAATAGTTAAACCCCATATTGTGCAATTAACCATTCACTAAATACCTCTCTATATTGTATTGACTAAATCTGCATATTTTCTTTTCTGTGCAGGCTCCTTCGACGTGATATTGCACATAGACTTAATATAAAGTTTTATTTGCGCACAAACACTAATTGCCACATGTTGAAGTCAACATGGATAATTCGGGGCACGAAAGCATTACAAACTCACCCCGACGCTCTCCCCTGGCGCCCCCTTCTGGCTGGGATTCGAACCCAGCACCCCTACGCCATCTAGCGGAAACTCCACTCCCCCACGACGAAGTGAGCAGGTCAGCCGAAGTGGCTGACCTGCTCACTTCTTCCCAGCATCCGAACCCGCGTGGTGCCTGGAGCTGTCTCACCCTTTCTCACTCCGTAAGCATACAACATCATGCCTGCTACCCGCACGAGGAAGGCGCGTCAGGCGCTGCAACTGAAGTAGCTACCGCGCCAACAACCAGAGGGAGAGGACGACCCAGATCGGTTATAATCCCGATGGATAGTCCAGATCGGAGTGAGTACCATACTACTCGTTCAAGCCGAACCGTGGAACGGCGCGACAGTGTGGGCGGTGCAAGGCGCCGGTGCCGCACACGCACCCGTACCAGGAGCCGGAGCCACCCCGGTGGGGATACCCGTGACATGATTGCGGCGATGGCGGCAATGCAAGCACAGATGACGAAACTATCTGATGGACTCAACGATCGCATTGATTCTATCGAGAGTACCGCCAAACGGAGGAGGACTAGCTCACCGGCGCCCGCCGCCGACCGGATCGCACCATGTGCGATCCCAACGGGCCCAGCCCCACCCGCCCCAGCTGCCGCCGCCGCAGCAGCAGCCGCCGCCACCGCCACCGCCCAGGCGGCCATGGTGGCGCTACACCCGCTTGGCCTACACCACTACTACGCCGAGCAGACTGACGCCAACACAAACTGTGAGTTCGTTCCTTTTCTAAAAGATCTGGTACCGACCCACGAGGCGGCGGAGCTCTCATCCACTAGGACCCCTTTCTATGAGTTAGTCAACCCGGCTGAGGTGAAAGACACCGAGAGAACTGAAGCCGTCAATGAGCTGCTCGTGGCGGCAGGTTCAGCCCTGGGAAAGAAACGAGGTAATAACATACTAGGCCCACACCGCTATGTCATTAGAGGTAACAGAAACGTACGCATTAACATGGAAGAAGCCGGTATGGCAGAGTATTTTGCTGCACTGTGCAGCACTCCATAAGCATACAACATCATGCCTGCTACCCGCACGAGGAAGGCGCGTGCTAGCGCTGCAACTGAAGTAGCTACCGCGCCAACAACCAGAGGGAGAGGACGACCCAGATCGGTTATAATCCCGATGGATAGTCCAGATCGGAGTGAGTACCATACTACTCGTTCAAGCCGAACCGTGGAACGGCGCGACAGTGTGGGGGGTGCAAGGCGCCGGAGCCGCACACGCACCCGTACCAGGAGCCGGAGCCACCCCGGCGGGGATACCCGTGACATGATTGCGGCGATGGCGGCAATGCAAGCACAGATGACGAAACTAACTGATGGACTCAACGATCGCATTGATTCTATCGAGAGTACCGCCAAACGGAGGAGGACTAGCTCGCCGGCGCCCGCCGCCGACCGGATCGCACCACGTGCGATCCCAACGGGCCCAGCCCGACCCGCCCCAGCTGCCGCCGCCTCCCAGGTGGCCATGGTGGCGCCACACCCGCTTGGCCTACACCACTACTACGCCGAGCAGACCGACGCCAACACAAACTGTGAGTTCGTTCCTTTTCTAAAAGATCTGGTACCGACCCACGAGGCGGCAGAGCTCTCATCCACTAGGACCCCTTTCTATGAGTTAGTCAACCCGGCTGAGGTGAAAGACACCGAGAGAACTGAAGCCGTCAATGAGCTGCTCGTGGCGGCAGGTTCAGCCCTGGGAAAGAAACGAGGTAATAACATACTAGGCCCACACCGCTATGTCATTAGAGGTAACAGAAACGTACGCATTAACATGGAAGAAGCCGGTATGGCAGAGTATTTTGCTGCACTGTGCAGGATGACCAAGGACCGTGCCCTGCCAGCCTCCTGGCCTGTCCCCCTATTTGAGCACTTGCACCAGCTTGCCACAATGGCCACGTCCTGGGACTGGCCGACGTGCCGACGTGCCGAAACTGGTCAGAAACTGTATTTTCTATGATCGGCGATGGCTGCCTCCCGTATGGATGGGTGGACCAATACGCCATAAAAGACGTGCAACGCGACGCCTGCGTCGCAGGCGCGCGGTTAGCTGGCCGAAAAAACACCCGTACTGCCCAGACTGACGGTGCCCCGCGGCTGGCCGAGACGGCCGTGAGTAGCGGGCAGCGGAGCAAGGGTGATTATACCCGACCACAATATAATAAAGAAACCGACGGCGCCCCATGTAAGCAATGGAACTGGGGTAATGATTGTGGCTTCACAACGTCACATGGTCTCAGTCCCGATCGGAAGTGCCACCTCTGCGCATGGTGCGCCTCCAAATATGCTAAGGCCAACCCACATCAAGAGAAGGTGTGCCAGAACAAAAAGCGTTTCTTGGACCGAAAAAATCAAGGGAATGATGGTAACGACCAGGATTTTCGGTAGACGGCCGTGAACCCATACCAGTAGCGGCCCTTCAACCGGTGATACCGGTTGGCACACCCGGTGCAGCCCGGGCTGACCTATCTCTTGAGACTACCAGTGCTCACCAATCTCTCCATGACTGCGACGTCGAACCGGGGGAGGATGGTGCCGCTGGTACCGAAAGTGAGGTTGACAACCGATGACCACAGTTATACGGGCGAATATGTTGACACTGACTCTGAACATGATCCTGATTACTGTGAAACTGACAAAAACACTGCTCACCGAAATACTGCTCGCCATAGCAATGCTGACCTAGTTCCACGGGCCTCATCGGGCCATTCGCTGCGCCGCCGTTCCACCCGTGGACACAGGTGAGTCCAATGATGACCAGGGAGAAACGGAACTCCGACTAACGGAGGGTGATAGTTGACCTGAGCTATCCAGCCGGGGCCAGTGTCAACGCGGGAATTAGGCGCGCACAATACCAAGGCCAGCCCCTCACCTACACCCTGCCTGGGATAATGGACCTCGCCGACGAGGTGGCCCGGCTGGGCGAGGGCTGCTACTTGTGGGGGGCGGACCTCGCAAGGGCATACAGGCAACTAAGGACCTGCCCCCTATCCTCACCCCTGCTGGGAATACAAGTCGACGGGAGGTACTACATCGATGCTGCGCCACCCTTCGGGTGCCGCACCTCCTCCCTCGCTTGTGCCAGGACCACAGCAGCAGTAGTATACCTCATGAGGTGCCGAGGCCACCACGTCCTGTGCTACCTCGATGATTTCGTTGGGGCGGCCGGGACCGAGGCCGAAGCGTGGAGGGCATACGACGACATCATGAGTATCACCGGTGAGCTGGGCCTTGCACTATCAGTACCGAAATGCATTCCCCCCACGACCCAACTTGAGTGGCTCGGATTTTAAATCTCCACCACCGACATGAGAGTCGAGATACCAGAGGACAAGCTGGAGGACGTGCTTCTGGAGTGCAAGACTTGGAACAGTGGCAGGCTCGCCTCCAGGCGGGAGATGCAGCGACTGGTCGGCCGCCTACAGCATATAGCAAAATGCGTCCGACCTGGCAAGCGATTCATAGGGAGGATCCTGAAAGCACTGCGCGACGCCCCCTTCAGAGGAAGGCACCAGGTTCCGGATGAGCTGCTCATGGACATTGCCTGGTTCCACCAGTATGCCAGGGCGACCAACAGACTGGTACTGATACACGACCACTGACTACTCCAGCGAGCACACTGACCGCTACCCTGACATCGCACAGCTGGAGGCAGTCAACCTGATAGTTGCCATCAAAGCCCTCACACCGCCGAACCCTGAAAATTATACCATCCACGTCAATACAGACAACATCGCATCACAGCAGGTGCTAACCAACGTCACCGGGAGGGACCAGGTGCTATGCGCATGCGCACGCGAGCTATGGCTCTTCGCGGCGCGTACAAGCTGTGACATTGTCGTACACCACAAGGCGGGCAAGGAACTGACTCTTGCCGATGGCCTGAGCCGAATGGGGTTCGACCCGGAGGCGGCGGGCAGGACCTCCCTCATCCTAGCACAGTACAGCCTAATACGAGTATACCCTGACCACGACCAGGCATTGTCCCCGACACTGTAAATTTACAAATCTGGGAATCGTACCATCTCTTTTGCCTCTCTCCCCAGATTACACGGACGCACACCATGCACGCCTACTTGACCTGATCGCGGCCGGCCTGGCGCCCGGCACATGGCGCAACAAAAACCTCCAGGCGAGGACTTACATCCAGTACATGAGGCACCATCGGGCACTGCCACTCGCCCCGACTCAGTACGACATACTATCGTACATACTGCACCTATCCGAGACGCTGGCAACGACCGGCGCTGTCCTGAACTACCTCAGCGGCGCTCG
>CM059188.1:111842878-111870275 GCA_030323885.1 Branchipolynoe longqiensis
ATCATCATGCTGTCGGTCGCGATGCGACAATACCTGCTTTCATTACTTGACTGTCACTGTCCATTTAGCTCTCTGCATTTCATGAAAGCTGCCTGCAAAAGTGTTGAAGTGCTGCTGGCTTTTGCAAGTTACCAGCGGCACTCTCTCGGGGAGCAAATAGAGGTTTCACACCGGCAAGAACATGTCAAGACAGGCGCAAAGCTATTTGTCCCTGCAGTGGCTGGTCGGGAGATGTTGGGAGTTCCATACATCAACCGCCCTTAATGCTGCCACACTGACATGGTTTTCTGTTTAGGGTTTGCTCCCTTAGCCTTCGGTTCTGTCAAGAACCTGTTCCACAAGGCAGTGGTTTACAACTCTGCAAGGCAGGGGCGTCAAACTCCCTGAGCCACATGGGATACTCTTTCGGATAAGCAGCAAGGGGTCTTTTATATGTACTTTCCCACAGACAGGACATCACATACCATAGCCTTTAATGAACAAATTGTGGAACATTATGGCTTTAGCACCTGTTTGTGTCGGTTAGGTCGCGGTCTCTGCATCTCAATGAGCGGCTTGTCGGGACTCTGTAATTAAAGCCATTATTTCTGCGCATCCAGACAACCGACGTTGTTCTCTGCAAACCCCCAGACCCACCACCAGGCACTGCAGCGCCATCTTCCGAGCGTTCACCTGGTGTGCATGCCCTGACCTTTCTGCACTCACCGGACCACCCCTATAACATTAACACCCCTCCCCCTCCCCTCCCCCTCCCCATTCCCTCCTCCTCGTCCAACTGTCCACAGTAGCCCAGTTCGAACCCTGTTCAAGTCAATCCGATGACTTAAAAATTGAATCTTGTCGCTTCCTAGCCAAACGGTGGCCATTATTAGAATAGGGCAACCATGACTGGTTGGCTCAGTGTCAGGATCATTTTACTGAGTAGGATATCAGGTCATGGCGGCCTGATCTCCCAGTGGGGAAGCACTATAAAGTTCCCATGAGTGTACACTTTCACAAGTCGGTACCCGTCATGATATGACCTTAGGTATTGCCAGGACATAAAACCCCAACAACCAACCAAACCCCCCTCCCCCTCCCCTCCCTCCTCCCCTTCCCCCCTTTCCTCCTCCTCACCCAACTTCCACGGTCCTGTAACCTTTGAAGTGAGACTGGATCAATTTAGTTACTTCTGTCGTGATGTGGTGTTGCAAAGTACACCTCACAACGAAAGCATAAAGGAATGAAACTTCCCCTATGCATTGCTATCTTACCTGTATGTTTGTGTGTCCCATAAGAGGCTTGCATTTTAAAGATTTGAGTTTTAGTTTTATTTCGGGTGTAAAATGCTGCTTCCATTAGTCTCTTCCTGGCTGTAGGCGGATGAGGAGGGGGAAGGGAGAGAAGGGGAAAGTGACAGAGAGGGAGAAGAGGGAGAGAGGGAGAGGAGGGGTGGGGAGGAGAGGGAGAGGGAGAGGGGAGGGGAGGTCCCAGGTGTAGGGGTAAGAGGAGGGGGCGGCGGGAGGTGGGGTAAAGGGGGAGGGGAAAGGAGGGGATGGAAAGAGAAAGGGAGAGGGGGGGATGCCGGGAGGGCGGAGGGGTGGGGGGACGGGGGAGACGGAAGAGAGGATAGGGAGTGGGAGCGACAGTGTGAGGGGATGGGTAGGGGTAGTGGGAAGTTGAGGGCTTAAGGTAGGGGTTAGGGGCGGGAGAGGGAGATAACCCACCCACCCCGCCCGCTCCAAATCCACACCCACCGCTCCTGCTGATCTGCTCTCTTTGTTTGAGTAACCCATACCCCCTACGCAACCCTTTTCAAATCGCACCCCCACCACCACCCCCCCCACAACAACCCACCAAACACGCATCTACCCCCCCCCCCCCCCCGCCCCCCGCCGTGCCCCCCCCCCCCCCCCCCACAGTGTACTCTGTCAGCAGCCGGCTAACCTGTCATCAGCGGCGGCAGGGGTCGGCGGAGTTGGGTGATGGAGGCGACGAGAGTGATGGGAGCAGGGGAGGGGTGAGGGTGAGGGTGAGGGAATGAGGGAGTGAGGGAGTGAAGTAGTGAGGTAGTGGGGGAGTGGGGAGTGAGGAATGAGGGAGTGAGGAGTGAGGAGTGAAGTATGAGGTAGTGGGGGAGTGGGGAGTTAGGAAAGAGGCAGTGAGGGAGTGCGGGAGTTGAGTGAGTGAAGAGTTGCGGGGAAGGGAGTGAGGGGAGTGAGGGAGGGAGTGAGGGAGGGGGTGAATGAGGGAATGAGGGAGGAAGTGTGGGAGTGCGGCAGTGAGGGAGTGACGGAGTGACGGAGAGGATGAGGAGGATAGGGGAGAGGGAGGGTGAGGGTGAGGGGCGAGGGGATTGGTGATGGGGGGGGGGGGCGGGGCGAAGGGGGAGAGGGGAGAGGGGAGAGGGAGCGAGGGGGAGGCGGGACGTGGGTGGGGATGAGGGGTTGAGGGGTGATGGAAGGGACGGGGGAGGAGGAGCGGAGCTGCTGAGGGGGCGACGAATAGGGGAGGGGGAGGGGCAAGGGGTCGTCGGGCGAGGGGCGAGTAGGTGAGGAGGCGAGGGGTGAGGGGGTGAGCGGGTGAGGGGTGGGTTGACGGTGTTGGGTGCTGGGGAGGCTTTGACAATGTCAATAATTGACAATGACAATTGATTGACAACGATTTTATTTTCATTCTGTCGGACCCTCACAGGGTATGAGAGCAATACTATAACAACATAGAATGTAAATCAAATAGTAACTTAAAATGGAATGTTCATGCAATGGGATGTTCAAGAATTAGTTTTACGAATATACATATCAATATACATCACATCATAACTAAACTAGTTCTATTTTTATGGCTGCTTCCAACTCATACCACTACATATTTTAAAGGACAAACTATTAATAACCACTATTTATGCTATTTAGATGCAGACGTATAACAAACACCCGTATGTGTTTATAAGAGTCAGATAGCAGACACCTGTTTACAGTTAAATGTAATTTCAGAAAGCAAAAATATCATAGTATGTGATGATAATAGTACATCTGTAAGCTTACACAATTTGTAGAAACATTTAAAATGAAACAGACTAATAAGTAATAGAAAAGGACAGAGATAGAATTCAGCTGCCAAATTGGCATCAAAGTAGAGGGGGTTGGCCATTGCAAGTTTCACTGATTATAGACAATGTACTAAACGCAGGCTAAATTTGATATAAGAGTCTGTAGTCATAGATATAGATATAAACAAATGAAATAAGAATTTGTAGACTAGAACAAGGCCATTATTTCTTTTTCAAATTTAGTAACGTTTGACAATTATTTTTTATTTGTTTACTATTGACCAAACATGACATTTTGTTAAAGAACATTTTGTCTTGTATCAGAGTGGAAACTGGCTAACGCTTGAATCCGTGGTTGTGTAGGCAGGCTACAGTGAAATCAATACAGACAAAGAGAAAGGAAGAGTATAAAGTGTAAAGAAGAAGAGAGAGTCAAGCCCCTCTGGTTTATTATTTATATGGTTACATGGGTTCATTGTCGAGTGTCACCCCAGCCCTTTCCCCCAATGGAAAACAAGCATTCTTGGTCATACCAATAGGGATCCAGCATTCCTGGTCCCCATGGCTACCAGTGATCTGCCCACCACCACCAAGAGTGTGGTGATCGTTATCCCAGCAGGGGGGGTAGGCCGAGGTAAAAGATTCACCCAGTACTTGTAGTACACGGATGAAGACCAACCTTATATCAATACGGGCAAAAATAGCGTTAGTATGGAACAAGAAGTAGAATGGCTGGCACCAGTGTCAAATGGTTACTTATATCAGAACAGAGTTGGTGAAATGGGAGAGAATGCAAAAAGACAAGATGGCAGCCAGAGAATGCCGTCAATTTCACTTATAAATTGCATTAAAGTATATGTTTTATTATATTTTCCAACTCAAAAGTAGAATAAATGTTGCTTCTTAGATTGTGAAATTAGGCTCTCATAAACACTCAGTTCATTAGCCCGATTTTTCGACCGTTTTTATATAAGGCTGGTTTTCACCCCCGTGCTGGAAGTACGGTGTGAATCTGTTATCTAGGGTAGGCCCTGAGTGCCCTCACATCCAGACCTGCCAGCATCACTATGTCTATTTACATCCCACTCAGGCACCACCAACCCATACATATATGTATATATATATATACATACATGCGCCTGGTCACGTACACCGATCAGTAATAGAACATTTGCATTCCCCCCATGCCGCATATCGGAATATTTTACAAGAGGGAGGGGTGAGGAGGTGAGGGGGGGGGGGTAGAAATGGGGGTGGAGTAAGAGCCGCAGGGCTAAGGAGCTTGTCTACAGAACAGAAGGCGGACAATTCTGGGTGGGTGGGGGTGGGGGATTAAACAGATGAAATACACGTAACAAAATAAACAAATTAGTTTACTTTTTTTTTGTAGCTGTGTTATGTGTGTGTGTTGTGTGCGCATGAGTATTTAAAAAAGTTTAAAATCAAATTTCGGTGCGATATTTTTAAATCCCTAAAAGAACGAAAATTCAGCTTGTATCTCTACAAGGTTTTTAATCAATTTTTTCGGTGAGATATTTTTAAATCCTTAAAAGAATAGAAAGGTCAGGTCGCGTCTCTACATGGTTTTTAATCAAATTTCAGTTAGATTTTTTAAATCCTTAAAAGAATAGAACCTCCAGGTCGCGTCTCTATATGGTTTTTTATAAAATTTCAATGCGATTTATTAAGGCCTTAAAATAACAGAAAGTTCAGGTCGCGTCTCTACACGGTTTTTAATCAAATTTCAGTGCGAGTTATTAAGGTCTTAAATAACAGAAAGTTCAGGTCGCATCTCCGCATGCCAGATGCTGGACGAATAACTAAATAAGGCATTGTTACAAAGAGTCCCGATGAAAAAGGATCATCGTCAGAGAGGAGGTTTGCCTCTTTGACAAATAAAAACAGTGAGTAGACCGCCGCGGGTCTTATAGTTGTAGTCGTGCGGGCACCTGACACCCCCCCCCCCCCCCACACACACACGGAGAAGGGGTGGGGGGAGGGGATTGTGGAGGGGATTTGAGAGGGGATGAGAAGGGAGGAGGGAGGCGGGGAGAAGGCGTAGGGGGTGTGAGCGAAGGAGGGATAGGAAGGTATGGGTAGGGAGGGGTGGGGAGGGGAGTGGAGAGGGAGAGAAGGGAGGAGGAGGCGGGGGAGGCGTAGGGAGGGGAGCGGAGAGGGGGCATGAGGAGGGGTAGGGGTAGGGAGGGGTGGGGAGGGGATGGAGAGGGGAGTGAGAGAGGTGGAGAAGGAGGGGGGCGGGGGTAAGGCGTAGGGAGGGGAGCGGAGAGGGGGCATGAGGAGGGGTAGGGGTAGGGAGGGGTGGGGAGGGGAGTGGAGAGAGGTGAGAAGGGAGGAGGGAGGCGGGGGTGTTTGGGTGGGCGGGGATTGGAGAGGGTGGAAGGAGGGAAGCCGGAGGCAGGAGAAGTGGTGGGGAGGGGATTTAGGGATGAGGAGGGAGGAGCAAGGCGACTGGAAGGGGTGTGGAGGAGCGGCTTGAAGAGGGGGGGTGAGGAGGGAGGAGGGAGGCGGAACAGAAGGGGTGGGTAGGGCATCGGTGAGAGGAGATGAGGAGGGATGCCGGGGCAAGGGGCTGGGAGAGTCCGGTGAAGACACAGCCACCCCTTTGACGTAACACGCAATATCTATATCAAAAGGCCAACTCGACGCCATTTGAGCTCTCCAATTGTGGCAGGTTGTGTGGCCCTGTGTTTTGTGGGCTCCGACGAAATGGTGTTGGCTTTCAGGGCATGGCATGTGTGGCGGTGATTTCTGAGGCCCTGAGTCAGGAGCTGATAAGCTACACGATATGCTCAACGTCGTCGGTGGGTAATTGTCGTCGCGCATGCGCACCGCAGACTGCGCGATGGGTATGTGTATCTGGGGGGTGGGGGGGGGGGGTGGGGGGTAGGGGATGTGTGTGTATGTGTGTGTGTGTGTAGGGGAGGGCAGTGGAGGAGTGGGAGCACTAGAGTTAGTAGACACTCGGTCGGAGGAAATGCGAAACATTGCTCATAACGGTTGGTCTACCGAGCGAGAAATACACACGCATGCGCACAATGCCCGGTGGTGGCGGTAAAGTGTCGGTAGTCGGCGCTCGCACATGGCGAATGTCGTAAATTTGTATTACTTGTTTTAGCTTTTCATCATTTTGAATTGTATCCGAGGCCATAGTATTAGTAATGTGCTGTAATTTTTAACTTTGTTGTTGTTTACTGTAAATGAAAACTATTTCAGCAAATTAAAACTGCATATACCGATGAAGTATCAAATTTTCAAAACAAAACAATTATCTAGATTTGATTTTACATATCTCACTTAGATTCTGATGCACTTGTTTCTGCCTAGAATGGACCACTGAATCAAGTTAATCAAACCTGTTTATGTAGATCTCTATGGTGTCAGAGTTTTGGCAAGCTTGCCAAAACTAATTTTCCATGTTTGCACTTCAAATATCTCAAAAGTTTACCATTTAAATTAGAAGTTACTTTAAACTAATGTAAATTAGATAATAGTGATCAACCTAATATATGTATTTAAATAAAAATAGAAAAACTCAAAACCATCGGACCGTGCACCTTTAATTAATAAATCCTAATTACATATTTGTTTTAAAAGCCTGTCCTTGCCCTTCTTATAAACCAAGTATGTTACATTTTTAGAATGTAATGATCACGGCAAAATGGTCCCTTCTCAAGCCTTGGTCACATACCTGGTAGTAAACGTAGTTGAACGTATTTGAACGTAGGATAGATTAACGTGGGTCAAACATGGTGTAAGTACATTAACCTACGGTGAAAAATGTCTAGGTACGGCAGGTTTTGGTACGGTTAAATATGGTATGGCACATTATGTTCAACTACGTTCAACTACGTTCAACTACGTTCAACTACGTTCAACTACGTTCAACATATGTTAGCCTCCACTACCATCAACTACGTTCAACTACATCCGAGGACGCTAAAGTATGCCAAAGTACATTAGAGTATGCTAGAGTATGCTTGAGTACATTAAGAGTGTGGAGACTTCGCCACAGTACGTTACCCTCTAATGTAGCGCTCTTTTGAACATGTCCAAAGATTAAATCGGAACTCATGGCCCACCCGCGTTATTACCTAGTTAGCATGACAGAGAAGTATGGATGCTGGTACATTTGACTACATTCAACTACGTTAGCCTCCACTACGTTCAACTAGGTCCACTAATGTGTATGTGACCAGGCCTTCAGGGTTGTCACAACATTCCCTCACTAAGACCCCTGTCACACTACGACGTAACGAGCCAACGTAAGTCTGACATGCTTACATTTCGTCATTACGTTGACGTATGTTGGGTTACGTTATGATGACGTCAGAATGACATTAGACTGATGTCAAGCTACGTCACATTACGTCGTGTTACGTCGCCATGCGTCAAGGTTTTCAACAGGTTAAAAAATTTTGACGTAACTCCAATGTAAGGGTTTACGTTCACCGTACGTTCTGTACACGTTCAGCGAAAGTCAATGACGTTAGATGGACGTTAGTCAAACACTGCTCACTACATTGCACTACGTTCCACTACATTGACCCACATTAAAGCCGGTGGAAACATCCACGTGACGTAATGGGAACGTCAGAAGAACATACGCCGAACGTACGTCCAACGTATGTTCAGCATTTCGCCACCGTGTCATGATGTATGTAATGTCACATAATGTAGTTCTGGCGATGGAATAACATACATAACGTTCCGTGAGCGTAATTATGTTGTCCTCTCTCGTTGAATGACGCTATCACTACGCTTTACCGACATTACGCTCTCGTCAACTACGCTGCATCCATGTTCAACTTGTGCCCAAATTTGCATACTACGCCGAGAAGTTTGACATTTTTCACATTCTCCCTATGCTGACGTTGTTACATCATAGTGTGACAGGGCCTTGAGTTACTGTCTTAGAGTATGCTCAGCCAGTCAGACATACAGCTGGTGCGCATACATGTATGCCTGGGCAGTGGTAACTATATCGCCATCATAGATGGGATGGCCGAATGAGTTCAGCACCCGTCTCCCGTTTTAATAGATCGTGTGATGCGAACCCACGGGTTCGAACCCTGGTCGAGTCAAACCAATGATTTAAGAATTGATACTTGTCGCTTCCTAGCCAGGCCCTCCGCATTATCAGGATAGGGAAAGGATTGTTTGGCTCAGTGTCAGGATAATGTGACTGAGTGTGATATCAGGTCATGGTGCTGATGTCCTGGTCTCCCAGTGGGGCAGCACTATAAAGTCGCCATGAGTGTGCATTGTCACAAGTCAGTACCCATCCTGATATAACCTTAGATGTTGCCAGGACGCAATACTCCAACACCCAACCAACCATTACCGCCAGTACAACTGGTAGCACTGGTAATGCTGGTAACGCTGGTAACACTAGTGACGCTGGTAACACTAGTGACCCTGGTAACGCTAGTAACACTGGTAACGCTGGTGAAGCAGCACGAGGGTGGCATCGGACCAGGTGTGGTGGGGCAGGAAGTTTCACTCGCAGAGTCGTAACAGCTCCACATAGTTTCTCGTGGCAAAATGCCATTTCATTTACACAGCAACAAAAAGCACACCCTTAAAAAAAAACCGCGCCGCCGTCACTGAATGCCGATAAACATGAATCATCGTGAAGATGCTGCAAGGAAAGCACCCGACTCCTGTCTGCGTGACCACACACATGAGCCAACACATCCGGCTGTCACCTTGACCCCTGCCACACTGCCACACTGCCACACCGCCGCCACCGCCCACACGCCCGGCCGGCCGGCCGGTGCCAAACGCCTTATTTCAATGTTATGTTAAGCCAACTGTTTGCGCAATTAACAAAAGAAAGCTGCGGTGGCAATTGCTGGTGTGTGCAATGTGCAAGTCCTGCCCCCCCTCCTCCGCACACACACACACCGCCATCATCACCCCAGCCCCGCGACAGCATCTTCCAACCACTTTACAAAACCACACACTGGCTATTAATGGTTGTTTGTTATTGTTTTGCATGCTAGCAACATCAAAGATTATTCATTATCAATGACAGGTACCGAATTGTGTCAGTGTGCTTGGCTTGGGGGTGGTTTGTAACCTTACGACGGTTACTGGTTGCAGAACTGCAACATTTACAGAGAGGCTCCGATAAATCGACCCAATTAATCTTCAGTAGGGAGTGTTGTAGAAGCTGGGGACATCTTTACAATGTTGTAACGGCGAAGCGTTGACGCAGCCCTGAATCTCTTCAGTCCGGCGGTAGTTGAGCACTTTTATCCAGTCGACAGCAGCAAGGGTTTTGAGGAAGGGCGGGTAAAGATGGGTGCAGTGGTTGTTTCAGCAACGAGAACAAAGCGAGAGAAAATGTGAAGGTACAGGGCCCCACCCAAGACCACAACTCCCCTGGTCAGGGTGAGGAGTATGCCTGGGAGAAAAAAAAAGGGTAGAGTCTAGGAAAGAGAAATAAGGAGAGTTGAGTCAAAGGACCGTGTCTATTTGCTCTATGGTGACCATCCGGCGAGCCAAAGACACAGACAGAGTAAGAGTAGAAGGTGAAATGCCGGTGGGCTCCCCCTCCTGGAACTCTTTTCAGACATATCAAGGAGGAGCAAGGCCAGCGGAGAGGAGAAAGAGAGAGGTGTGGACGAAGTGCGGTCCAGATAGCAAGTGTGTCAGTGTGTACTCATGGTGACTTTATATATGCTGCCCCACTGGGAGACCAGGCCGCCAGCTCCATGACCCCATGTCCCACGTAGTCACATTATCCAGATCCTGTGCTAACCAGTCCTTGTCCTTATCCTATTAATGCTGAGCGCCTGACTAGGTAGCAACAATTATCAATGTTATAAGTCATTGGCTTGACTCGGCTGGGATTCTAACCGTGTGCGAAGTCTGCACTCTACTGATTCAGCCACCGCGTCCAGTAGCACTATCTAATGAGCAATGGGGTCTTACTCTTACTAGTTAGTCTTGGAATAGGCATATGCCAAGCAAAGACTTAGATTGATGATAGTTATCTAAATTAATGACTAGTTATCTGAAATTTCCATTCATGTTCAAGTTGTCTTCATTCTTTTAGAGCGTTACTGTCATATTTAAATTCAACGAAGGTGCATGCGCAAGTAAGTCATGGCATGTCGCAAATTGCTAATTATCATCGTTGATTTGGGGAGGGAAGCCCCATTACAAAAGCAGTTTCTTTAATGGCGTGGTATTTGCTGATTACGCATCAACTGTTATGTCATGCTTACGGTGGAGGGCGATTTCCCACGAGAAATGAAATTGCATAATTACTAAATTACTGGCAATGTCTTTAAGCGTTATCTAGTTTATTTGTTCATGTGCATGTGTGTTGTGCTTTGTGATTCTTGTTGTCTTTTTGTGTTAAACAAAAACAAATCTAATTAGACCCATTTAAAGTAAAAATAAAGTCACTGCCTCCACGCCCTCCCAGATTTCCATGCCCCTTCCGCTCCCCCCATTGGGTCCTGATATGACCTTAGATGTTGCCATGGTGAAAAACTCCAACAACCAACCAACCCCTCCGCCTCCCCCCTGCAGTTTTCAGTTCTTGAAAACCTAAATAATACTCTAACGCTGTATCACTTATTGGCTCCTCGCATTCAGGCGCTGCTCTACACAACACCCCTCCCCAAGCCCCCTGGTGCCTCACTGCCTGGAGCTTTGAGATTGAGAAGATTGCCTTTGAGGTCAAGGCCCTGGGACGGCGGCGTCAGTTCTCACGACACTTGGGAAAATTACAAACAGATCTCACCTGCTCAGCCCCCAGAAAGGATAGGATCCCTGAGCTGGGCCTAAAATGCCCGCTGCCTATTGCGTCACCAGGGTGGGAGCACGATTTAGGAATCTGGGTTTGACTTCCAGGAGGGGATTGTTGAAACAGTGCGGTAGAGTGACTCATATGCAGCTGGGCTTATTGTAAGAGGAGTAACATTAGGAAAGACTAGGACCTAGCAGGTATCCGTCTATAGGTATTAAAGTAGTTGGTTGTTGGAGTTTTACATCCTGGCAACATCTAAGATCATATCAGGATGGGTACCGACTTGTGACAGTGTGCACTCATGCTGACTTTATAGTGCTGCCCACTGGGAAATAAGGCTGCTGGTACCATGACCTGATATCCCACTCAGTCACATTATCCTGGGACTGAGCCAACCAGTCCTTGCCCTATCCTGTTAATGCCGAGTGCCAGGCTATGACAAGTATACATTTTAAAAGTCATGGTACTTGGATGATCGGAACAGGATTGATTACTCGACTTATCGCCCTATGTCTAATAGTGTTGTGCCTCAGTATATTGCAATTATGTCCGCAGCCTTACTGATGACATGCTTTGTCTTCCAATGGCTGTAATAAATCCAGTACTTGAATTAATAACAACATAATGTGCGAAGTTATCTCTTTATTGAAGAATGCCATGGGATAGATTGCACTGGCTTGACATGAGTTGAGAAAGTTATGGTGCTCATTGAGTTAAATTTATGCAAACATCCTTCCTGCAAATACATTAATTTTATGACGAATAAAATCTGGGAATTATAAATGGATTAAAGCTGCAGTCTGATGAAAAAAATCTAATTTTCAAAGCCACAAAAATTATCTAGATTTGATTCTACATATCTAACTTAGATACTGGTGCATTTATTAAACATTTGTTCAATCATGAGGCTAAGCTGGAAGGACAAAGTGACAAATAAGGAAATACTCGAACTGACAGGGCTGCCCTCTATGGAAGATCTTCTGATCGAAAAGAATCTCCGGTGGACTGGACACCTAATGATGATGTCATCACATCATCATCATCATCATGCTGTCGGTCATGATGCGACAAAGACTGCTTTCATTACTTGACTGCCGCTCTCCATTTAGCTCTCTGCTGTGAGAGTTGCGTCGATGAGTCGGTCTTAATGTCTCTCAGCTTCAGGTTTCTCTTGATGGTATCTTTGAACCGGAGACTGGGGCGCCCTCTCTTTCTGTAGCCAGAAGACAGTTGAGAATAGAGGATCTGCTTTGGTAGCCTGTCTGATGACATCCTCATGATGTGTCCAGTCCACCGGAGATTCTTTTTGATCAGAAGATCTTCCATAGAGGGCAGCCCCATCCGTTCGAGTATTTCCTTAAAAAATAATGTCATCACATAGAAGGGAATATTAAGGAAATTGAATTGAACTTGTAACTGCAGAAGCCTATGGTGTCAGAGTTTTGGTGTGCTTGCAAAAATTAATTTGGCATGTTTGCACTTCAAATATCTCAAAAGATAGCAATTCAAAATTAAAGTTATTTCAAACTAAAGTAAGGTACATTATAACAATCAACCTTATACATTTATTTCAGAAAATGACAGAACTCAAAACCATCACACTATGTAACTTTAAATTTAGCTTAAGAGATCACGTGGAAGATGTAAGACATTAAACATATACAATTATGACAGCCCAGGATGGGATAACCGGAAATAAAAAAGTCAGATAACATATCCAACAACAATATAAATCAAATCAAATTCAAACAAACATAACCCAAGCACCTATTACGTACAGGCCTATGGACATGTAAATAAAATAGGCTAGTATAGAATTAAGTAGAAAAAAGCAGAAAACTCTTCCCAAGAAAACCCCAAAACACTAACATAGAACCTTAAGAAAACAACTAACATAGTAATAAGAATAGAACAAAAATACAATGCCAAGAGGGCCCAAAAAAACTAACATAGGCTACTCAACGTACCAAATGACTATCTATCTGCTACTGAAATGCAGACAATCAAATAACTTATCAGCAGCTACTGCTTGGTAAGACAACACCAACACTACAGCTGGCCAGCATTGAAAACAAGCCTGGATACCCAGGCTTACATGCTATGGACAGTATAAATACAGCCTCAATAAAAAAAATTAAAAAATTATACGTCTCTAAGTATGGAAGCACATAAAAATCACTATATCATGCTGTATTGCAGTAGCATACTATTGTAGTGTTATTGTATTTTATATTGCAGTGTTACGGTCTTGCGGTATTGCAGTAGCGTACTATTGTAGTGTTATTGTATTTTAGTATTACAGTGTTACAGTGTTGTGATATTGCAGTAGCATACTATTGTAGTGTTATTGTATTATCGTAGTATTGCAATATTACAGTATTACAGTCTTGTGGTATTGCAGTAGCGTACTATTGTAATGTTATTGTATTGTATTATTGCAGTATTACAGTGTTGCGGTATTGCAGTAGCATACTATTGTAGTGTTACTTTATTGTAGTATTTTAGTATTACAGTGTTGTGGTATTGAAGTAGCGTACTAGTGTAGTGTTATTGTATTGGGGAAACACCTGAAATGAGAGTCTATTGGTGCAATCTGTTCCGTTGATCTATTTCAGTACATTAAATGGTAGGCTTTACTATAGGAAAATGTGTTTTTGGCTATATCCAGTGAACCTCTATTAACTGGCAATACATATTTATATTAATAGAAAGAGGCAAATTTGCTGCACCAATTAAATGACTATCAGCCACATTTGGTGTTTCATTTAAGAGTAATTAAGGATTCAATTTACATTAGAACAGAAGGATTTTTATCTATTGTATCTCATATCATAGTGGTTTTGTTAAACTGGCAAATAATATTTATATTTTTAAAGTAAGCATCTGCTGGTTTTATGTTTATGTTATCAGGGAGATGATGTGGTGATTGTGTTCTAGCAAGTACCCCTTAAATATGGTAACTGCTGACTCAGGGCATTGCTGAGAATGCGTATCTGATGTGTGTATATCACTGAACCTCTGGTCAGTGCTCCCAGCTCGGCATGTGCCCCCCCCCGCCATAGCCACTCCCACCCCACCTCTCACACCCACTCCCCCAACACACACACACAGTGGACAGTGTGGGATGTGCTGGTTAGCAACACCCCCCCCCCCCCCACACACACCTCTGCTTGCAAACAAGGATGGGAGGGGGCTACGATGGTTACTGATTAAGAAAGGGTGTGGGTGACGGAAGTTAGTACAGATGAAGGGATTGAGCACACGTGTAGGAAGTGTGATGCCCTCCTCAGTAGGAGCAGTGTGGGAGGGGATGGGGGGGGGGGGAGGGTGCTGGTGTCAGAAGCAGCCTGAAGTCGGACGGACGCCCCTCAACCCCCACACAGTGACACTGACAATAATAAGAAAAGTTTTGATCCGTTGTTGGATTCTGTATCGTGAAATAGTTTTTTGCCATAACGCACATTTCACCGGTGACACAAAGTTTTTATTGCACTTTTAATGTATTTTAAGAAATAATATAACAACTTTCGTGTTTAGATCTATGCATATATGGTCCTATGTTATTGATAGCAGCAATGGTTTTCCCGGCTTGCATTGTTCAATATTGTGAAAATTGAAGGTGCGTTATGCTCACTTTCAAGCATCCTTGTGTTACAAAGACACATTCGACAGTTCTAAAATTAGGTTTCTAACCTTTTAGCATGTTTCATTTTTGCAAATAAACTAGTTATGTTTGAATATTTTGGTCTGCTATAAAGTAGCTTCCAGCACAAGCAGCACCGTATCACTTTTCCCATTTTTACCTGTCATATTTCCATGACAAGTATATCTATTTTAGCAATAAAAAATAAAGGAAGCATTTTTTCACCACTGAATTGCTCTCATTGCTTCTTGGGGGTATAACAAAGGGATTTTTCGCGATTTGGTGTAAAAGGGGAATTAATTTAGAAGAAAACAGTCACTATGTGAGGGACCAACCAATTAGGACCAGCAGCAAAGAAGAACCCATATACATACATGGCCCACGGCCCTCCGACTTTCTCACTCACACGGAAGAACACCAAGATTCAATTCAGTGTACGCTTCACCCTTGGTTTATTGAACCATCTGCTCTCCGCGGCGTCAGTAGTTGTCTGACCCACCCCCTGACTCGCCAGATCCCACATCGACTCTATAGGTGTGTGTGTGTGGGGGGGGGGGGTCAGCCACACACAGTAGAGGTCAGCCCAGTTGGGGTCTGACCGGTGGCTACCCGTGCCGCCCCCTGGCGCAGTGCGTTGGTACTGCGCTGGTGCACGGCGTAGTCTCCGCTGCTACCGCGTGGTAGTAGAGCTCATGTTCAGACTACTACACGCCTGGTCACGTATACCCGATCAGTAATAGAACATTTGGATTCCCCCCAATGTCGTAAATCAGAATATTTTACAATGTAATCCTTCATATGAACATGGATTATGCTAGTATTTGGAATACTTTCTGCTATTTCATTTCATCTTTTCACTTTTGGTCACACTTTGGTGCCCAATTTAAACAAAAAAAAAGGTATACACATATTTGATACAAGATCATGTTAAGCGTTTTAAAGTGCATGTTTATTGTTTTATTAAAGTTAAAGTTGTCATTTCATGTACATTGAGATATAACGTTCTTGGGGGCGTCTTTCCCCATGCAAAAGGGCGTCTTGCGAAATGCACATTAAGTAGATTTACTGACTTGGTTTTTCATCAGAAAAACATAGCAATACAGAATACATTAACACAGCAATCATATGATGGTAGTAGAATACCAATATGACATGTTTGAACAAAAATATTACAATTTCCCCTTTAGGGGTGCGTCTTGCCCCACCCTACACTAGTCCTAGTATAACAGTAGTTGGTACCTGTTTAAATGGCCAAGAAGCCGAGCATTGGAAGTCTTGCAAATAGGTTAATTTCCTTTCTATCATCATTATTATTATAATATAAATAGTAAATAATCAAAAAGTCTAATTGAGAATATACTCTCTACCCTCCCTTTAGATAGGCCTGGTTAGCCTAATCCCGAGATTCAAAACTTAGTTCCATATTTAAACTTAGTTTAAAGCTAAATATAGGCTTACAGCCATATCCAGACATTGTTCAACTGACAAGTCGTATTATCATGCTTTTAAATTTGTTGTAATGTTCACATTAGCAACCCTACAGCGCCCCCCCCCCCCCCCGACTCTTCAGTGTATATAGACGGAACGACAATTGGTCAAATGTCACCTTTAAATAGGTGAAGTGTCTACGTCGTATAACAGATGTGACTAGATATGGTTTGTCCAAGATGGTGCGTTATGAATAGAAATACTTAAAATAATACAATATAAAACCCGTTGCTTATCAATATGTTGGACGTGTCACATGTCAATCTACTAAACACTGACTATCTTAAATGTGAATATGTTTTTTCCCCAAGTTTTTTCCCATGTTTTTGTTTCCCAGAGTTTTCCCCAGGCTTAATATATTAAACAAACATTTCTTTCAAAAAGATATTATGACATGATTAACTGCATTCTCTTAAAATCAGACTGGTAAGCATTATATTAATCACATTAATATGGTATGGTCTTAATAACCCGCATTAACAATATATTATACAAACATTTGTTTAAAAACGTAAAAGTAGTTGATAACCAGCATATCACTCTAAATTAATTATATCAATCACATCAATATGATATGATCTTATTAATCCGCTTAATAATATATTGTACAAACATTGGTTTAAAAACGTAAAAGTAGTTGACAACCAACATATTACTCTAAATTAATTATAGTAATAACATCAATATGGTATGGTCTTAATCACCGCTTTAACAATATATTATACAAACATTTGTTTAAAAACGTAAAAGTAGTTGACAACCAGCATATTACTCTAAATTAATTATATTAATCACATCAATATGATAGGATTTTAATCATCCGCTTTAACAATATATATTATACAAACATTTGTTTAAAAATGTAGAAGTAGTTGACAACCAGCATGTTATTCTAAATTAATTATATTAATCACATCAAGGTGATAGGATTTTAATAACCCGCTTAAAAATATAATATACGAAAATGTGCTTAAAAAAATTAAAGTAGCTGACAACCAGCATATTACTCTAAATAATTATATTAATCACATCAATATGATATGATTTAATAACCGGCTTTAACAATATATTATAGAAGCTTCTGTTTAAAAAATTAAAAGTAGTTGACAACCAGCATATTACTCTAAAATAATTATATTAACCAAATAAATATGATCTGATTTTAATAACCCGCTTTAACAAAAATTCGTTAAAAAATTAAAAGTAGTTGACAACCAGCATATTACCCTAAAATAATCAGAGTAATCATATCAATGTGGTATGATCTTAATAACCCTCTTTTTATGTTTCTTTGATAGATTAGTCGATTAAACAGACGGAATTGTAACAATCTAATCAGTACATAATTCACAAGATCTCAAATGTGTTCTCTAAAACGCTAAGAAAAGGATGGTCACATTAGCTTAAAATTTTCCAAAATGCATCTTTTTTTCTTTTTAAAGTTAATTCATCGGGCGCCATGTGTTAGCTACTGGCGCCTACGGCCGGTAGCGTGGGTGCCGGGGATTGGGGGGTGTGGGACCAATTGCTGCTTCTTCTTGGGTCGGCCCTGCTGCTTGGTGATGAGCGCAGCAGAGACTGCAGCAGTCTGGCCACCAGCACCAGCACCGCGCCGGGAAATCTTTGGTCCCTGGTAATCCAGGCTTATCAAGGCCACCTTGGCCGTCTTCTTAATGTTGAGGCAGGAGCCGTCTATCATCAAAACTGACATCTTGTTGGGGCCGGAGCCCTTGGCTGCATCTGTTGGAAGAATGCCAAATCCGTCCACCTTCAAGACGGGCAGGTGAGCGTCGTCGTTCTGGGCGTCCTTCGCCGCGTTCTGGCGGGCCATCTGCACGAGGTTGTTTGGGTGGCCGTGAATTCTTGCGCGCACAGCAAACTGCTTGTAATATCTTTGTCGCTTCATTTGCTTCACGTAGTTTTCAAATTCCTTGTTTTGCGAAGTGAGCTCCAGACACTTTGCGTGTACCTCGTTCTTCGACAGGTGGCTCACGGTGTCGACAAGGTTCTCTGGAAGGTTCGACTGCATGACCATTTCGCACGCATCGATACTGTGTGTGCTGGAGTTCTGGTACGTGGGTGGGTGGGTGGTGGTGCGGGGGGGGGGGGGGGTTAGAAGGGGAAATAAAAGATCGAATCAGTATAAATATATTCCATAGCCACGATTTCATGTTCATACATGATGCATCATGCTATCTTTTTTCCTTTTTAATACAAACAAGTCTTTAAATGTGGGCCATTCCATACATTCAAATTCGTAAATCATACACAATGCACATGAAGCCAATCAGTGCATGGACTGATTCGGGGATAACTCTGTTAAGAATCAAACTTATTTTAATCCAAATACAACTTCCAATAAATAAGTAAGAGCCTTAAGCTATCTTATTAAAATGTACTTTATTTTACTCTATGAGTATAAATAGTCCGAAACTAAATAATGTGCATTAAAGCTGAAAACATCAAATTTGAAAAACCAAAACAATTATCTAGATTTTATTCTACATATATGACTTAGATACTGCTGAACTTATTAAGCATTTGTCGCTGCATAGAACGGAATAGTGTTTGCCAAAGTTCGTTTAGCATATTTGCATTTCAAATATCTCAAAAGTTGGCCTTTAAAGCTAAAATTGACTTCAAACTATAGTAAGGTAGATTATAACGATGAACCTATTATATTTATCTCAGAAAATGACAGAAACTCAAAAGCAATCGGACTATGCAACCCTAAAACAAAATAACCAGCTTACTAATATAAACCTATTGATATTATGTATATATATATATATTCTTTCAGAATGTGCAAAATTATGGCAATCAACACACTCAGATAAGAGAAAAATGTAGGTCTCTGCGTGTTTAAAAAATCCATTGACAAAGTATCTCGGAGAGTACAACTTAACAATTACCTTCTTGAGCGCAGCGTTAACAGCTGGTAGGTTGGTGTTGTAATAAGCTTGCTGCCTTGTGAGGAATGTATCGGTCTTATTTTCTTGGAATAGAGCACCGGCGCGCGAACGGGGGCAGCGAGCACCTGATGTTGCCCGGTGGCTATTGAGTTGGATAAAAACAAAAACAAACAGAAATCAATGAGTTATTATAATTTTTTTAAACACCCAAACAATTACCTCAATCCCTCCTTGTATAAATCCGGGACGGGAAATCTATCACTTTAAATAATCGCAAAAATAAAAATCCACATAAAATGCAATTTTCGGTGTGTCGGAAAAGTCGTGGTAATATAATCAATATGAAGCAAGAAGGTACACAGCTGGGATAGTTTGTAGGTGTGTATGTGTGTGTGTGGGGGGGGGGGGGGTCTGTGTGCGCTTGCGCATGTTTTCGGGGGAGGGCATCTAGTCTGGACTAACTTAAATGTTCACAGGAAGAAACCTACAATGCACACTAGGAAACCAAACACTGGAAAGTGTAAATCACTACAAATACCTAGTCCTAGAACTAGATAGCCAGCTAAACTACAATCTGTGTGTAACAAAAATCATACAAAAAGTAAATCACAAACTATGGCTATTTGCTAAACTAAGAAACTATATGGCACAAGATATGTCAATAAAAATCTTCAAAGGCATGGTACTCCCCTACTTTGACTATGGGGATGTAATCTACATGGGTGCTAAAAAAGAGCTACTTAAAAAATTGCAGATACTACAAAATAGGGCCCTGAAAATATGCCTGAAAGTGGACAAACTACACCCCACTTATGACCTACACAAAAGAACTAAAGTAAAGCTACTAGAAAACAGAAGGATAATCCACCTAAAAACATTAGGATATGGATATAGCCAAGACATTAAGCGTCTAACCCAACCACTAAGGGACACCAGAGCAAGCAAGGCACCACTACTGAGGCAGACCAGAAGCCAGATCAAAGCCCATGAAAGGAGCACACTGGAAATGGCCGCCAAGGCATGGAATGCGCAAACGGTGAAAGAAAGACAAATCCCTGACCTAAAAACGTACAAAAAATATCTGTGCAAAATAAAAACTGGGAACCCCAACTGAACTGCACCAGAAGAGGGCAGGTGATATGTCACGGCCCATGAACTGGACAGCCCAGGGCGGGATAACTGGAAATAAAAAAAACAGGTAACATATCCAACAACAATATAAATCAAATCAAATCCAAACAAACATAACTCAACCACCTATTAGGTACAAGCCTATGGACATGTAAATAAAATAAAATAGGCTAGTATTGAATTAAGTAGAAAAAAAAGTGGAAAACTCTTCCCAAGAAAACCCCAAAACACTAATGGCCCTGTCACACTACGACGTGACTACGTCAGCGTAACCACAACGTGAAAATAATGTTATCACGTCGAAGTTATCGGCGTAATATGCAAATTGTGGACGTGAATGCCGCGTAGTTCACGTGACCGTAAGTCGTGACCGTAACGTGACCATAACGTGACCGTAATGTGACCGTAACGTGACCATAACGTGACCGTAACGTGACCGTAACGTGACCGTAACATGACCGTAACGTGACCGTAACGTGACCGTAATGTGACCGTAACGTGACCGTAACCGTGACAGTAACGTGACCGTGGCGTGACCGTAATGTGACCGTGACGTGACCGTAACGTGCAAAACGCGGCCCACACGTTGCTCCCACCCGGGCCGTCGGTCTGACGTGACATAACGTGACTCTAACGTCATTTACGCTGCTATAACGATCGCGGAACGTCTACCTAACGTCATTGTCACGTCATCCCGACGTGACGGCATCACGTCGAGATACGTCGAAAGTTTTGAACAGGTTCAAAACCTTGACGCGCGCCGACGTAACACGACGTAACATGACGTAGCTCGACGTCACTCTAACGTCATTATGACGTCATCATAACGTAACCCAACGTACGGCAACGTAATGACGAAAAATGATCACGTTAGGCTCACGTTGGCTCGTTACGTCGTAGTGTGACAGGGGTATAACATAGAACCTTAAGAAAACAACTAACATAGTAATAAGAATATAACAAAAATACAATGCCAAGAGGGCCCAAAAAAGTAACATAGGCTACTAAACGTACCAACAGACTATCTATCTGCTACTGAAATGCAGACAATCAAATAACTTATCAGCAACTACTGTTTGGTAAGACAACACCAACACTACAGCTGGCCAGCATTGAAAACAAGCCTGGGTACCCAGGCTTACATGCTATGGACAGAATAAATACAGCCTCAATACACACATTTTTTAAAAACCCATTAGCAACCACACCCCCACCCCCCACCCCAACGCTTCAGTGTTAATAATATCGCACATCTTAAAATGTTCATGTTCAAAAACATATCCAAAGGCTAACTAAACTTGGATCAACTTTGATTGATGTGTTCATCTAATCTTTGTATCTATCCTTCCCACGGATTAATTATTAAGCATTCATATTCTAGAATTAGCATGTTATATAAGGCAACTACAGGGCTTTTTAACAGTAAAATCGCAACGGAACGGAATACTCCATGAAACACTAGTGCCACTGGTCAACCATCCACCCACCCACACCCATTCACTGTGATGTACTTTAAGCCCCTGTCACATATCACCGGATTGAGCAACGGACAGAATTGTCTAGTCCGGGCATCATAAGTATCAAAATGTATTAAATGTGACAAAATATTGCGATATCGGGTCAAAGGCCACTGGACAAAAGGACATGAAATTGACATAAAACGGACATGAACGGATAGCCAAGGGACGAAACAAACTCAAACCGGACAAGAACCGCAGACGTCAATGCGGCGGCATCCGTTCCAAGTTTTGTGCATGTTCAACCAGTGATGTGTTACAGGGGCTTTATATGCACGACTCTACACACACACCTGCACCCGCACATCTATGGTGGTGCATTACAATTGTTGAATTAACATTAAGTTAATTTAAGAGTTCAAAAGTGTGTCGACGCCATATGTTAGATCTCGACTGGCTGTGGAATTAGTTGCAACCCAGCAAGTTTCAGCTTTCGTCAGTGCCTTTACGGCATGTGTTTTACCACCATGGATCATCCAGTTCGGTAGGTTACTCTAGATTATATATGTGCTGGGCCGGGGATAGATAAAAGATTCACCCGGTACTTGTAGTACATGGGTGAAGATCAGCCTTATATAAATACGGGCGAAAATAGCGTTAGTATGGAACATCACCTAGAAACTGTGGTTCCAGTATCAAATGGCTACCCATGTAGGCACAGAGTTGGTGAAATGGGAGAGAATGCAAAAAGACAAGATGGCGGCCACAGAACGCCGTCGATTTCACTTTTAAATCTTATTAAACTAGATATTATATTATATTTTTCAACTCAAAGGTAGCGGGCTCTCAATAATACATATGTAAAGAATAAATGTTGCTTCTTAGATTGTGAAATTAGGCTCCCAATTCTTTGACCCGCATTTTCGCCACCATTTACATAGGGTTGGTTTGCACCCCTACTGCAGCAGTACGGGGTGAATCTTGTATCTAGGCCGGGGATTGAAGTGGACAGGTGGTGAATTCTTGGTAAGTTCTTCCGTATACAAAACACATTAATGTCCAAAATAAGATGGCTGAGAAACAGGACCCTGTTTTAGTGTTCCACTATTAAGTACGTCGTGTCAGTACATCATATTCGTCGTGTCACTTTGTGAGTTTGTCACTGTGAGTCACCTTCGCATTGTCAGTGATCTATAGCTGCGTTTACACGGGCGAGTTGAAACGCCCCAGCTGGAACCAGTTGCCTAGTTCGTTTTAAATGTGTCCGTGTAAACGCTGTATCACTGGCACGGCGGCGTTTTAGGGCTGAACCGTTTTCGGCTGGAACGTCCCGCGTATACCACCTAATCAGGTGGTGTGACAGGAAACGCTTCAGCTGGTTCCCAGGCGGCGATTGTGTACAATAGCAGTGCTCGCCGGCAACAGGGGGAGCAGTAGCTAATCGCTGGTGCCCGGCAGTGCTAGGGCCCTGATTACGCCGAAATCTAGTGAATGTGATCATATTTAAACAGAATTGACAGACTCAAATTTAATTGTAATTTAAGTTAATTTCCCTTAAATTCCAAGCGATATTAACGTAGCAGCTACATCGGCGCGAATCGCCGAGTGTAAACAAAACAAATAGCAGTGCTCGCCGGCAACAGGGGGAAAATCCGCGCATGCGCAGAAGCCACAACACTTCTGAAAATACGACCGTGTAAACGCGCCACGAGAACGTTTCAGGTAGAACGCTTTGTCTTGAATCGTTTTACTTTTGGCCGTGTAAACGCAGCTTATCACATCAAGACACGAGGTTTCTAAATTTTCTTACCTGCCATTGCCCAGTTCTGGAAGCTGGCTTCCAGTCCTTGCATGGGACACGCGTTTACCTTTCGGTCCCATATGCATGATTAGTAGGTGGTGTCACTAATAGTAGTAACCTAGCTAAAAATGCGGAAATCCGCACAGCTAGTGTCAGTTTGACACGTTACTTTCTTGACACCGGTTACTAATGACGCTGCAAGTAGTTCAATTTTCCATGGCGACGTAGGTGAGGTGTAATTCGGTCATTTCGTATCATGAAAATAATGCGCAACTGTGCCATATTCTGTGAGCTGGAGTTTATTTAGATAAATGACGGTCATTTAGATACCTTCAAATACCACTAATATACTTACACGTAACATTGATTTAAATGGTTAGGTTTAACTTATTGGCAGCAAATGTGATCCCCAAAACATAGTTCCACCCATCTGCTGTATCAATACGCGAATGGTATTATTGGTAACCTGGTTACCGAGCCTTGACACACGTGCGGTTTCCTTGTTGATGCCCTGAAGCGCCACTAATATCGACGGTGACTTCCGTAACTAAACAACCTACATAACCTCAAAATAAAACGCAGACTGGACAGATCCTCGATGTATGCGACTTGTATAAGCGAGTTCAGCATTGTCTGTGCGCATGTGTGGGTACGACTTCCGGTCGGCGCTGTAGGTATAAACAAAGCCACGTTTTGCACTGCACGTATGGCCGTGAGCAATCTTCTTACAGAAAAAGTGAAATATCTCTAAAACCACACCACTTAGAAACACATCGCTTGGTACACATATAGAAAACATGTTTACCAAAAAGATTATATTACATTGATACGGTTAGGGTTCTGGATTTCTATTAATTTTGAATAAAACTAACGTTTCGCACTGCGCGTACCAGCAAACTCAATGGCAGTGAGCAATCTTTTTACAGAAAAAGTGAAATATCTCTAAGACCATACCACCTAGAAACAAATCGTTTGGCACACATATAGAAAACATGTTTACCAAGAATATTATATTAAATTCATACGGTTAGGGTTCTGGATTTCTATTAATTTTGAATAAAACTAACGTTTCGCACTGCGCGTTCCAGCAAACTCAATGGCCGTGAGCAATCTTCTTACAGAAAAAGTGAAATATCTCTAAAACCACACCACTTAGAAACACATCGCTTGGTACACATATAGAAAACATGTTTACCAAAAAGATTATATTAAATTGATAAGGTTAGGGTTCTGGATTTTTATTAATTTTGAATGAAACTAACGTTTTGCACTGCGCGTAGTCATGCAGTAATGACGCACGTGGGTTTGTTTATACCGATGACTTCCCATCAACCACCGCGCGCCCGAGATGCTGAACTCGCTTATTAACATTTCGATTTACACGCGATGTGTTTAAGTCGTCACCCTGTTTTTAATAATAATTAAATATAATAAATTATGAAAATGCAGCTGCCATAAAAACACCGAATAACAAAATGTCTTGATTCTACACTGGTCCTCATATCATTGTTGGTGCCCCACGCTTCACTAGATACCTGACGTCAGGCTTTATCATTTCATGTAGGCCTACTCACGGTATTTTTTCCCACGCACATACATACATACATACATACATATATACATACATACATACATACGTACGTACGTACATACGTACGTACGTACGTACATACGTACATACGTACATACATACATACGTACGTACCGTACGTAAGTACGGTACGTACGTACATATATATATATACGTACGTACGTATGTACATACGTATGTACGTATGTACGTACATACGTACATACGTACATACGTATGTATCTAGGGTTGCTGGCACCTGAGGCAAGTTGAATGGGGGTGCCCTTACAAGTAATCTAGGCCTAGGCCCTATATGTGTGTGCGCGCGCCACAAGTAGGCCTATTAGCTGCTTTCATAATCACATGGCATTTGCATTCTCAGCTTTCAGCAATGGCTACACAAAATGTGGGGAAAAGATAAACAATCAACATTATCAGAGACTCCAACACCAGGACTAGAGGACACTCCCTGAAGCTGAGGAAGCGGTACTCCAGACTGGAGCTGCGACACAACTTTTTCAGCTTTAGGGTGGTTGACCTGTGGAATGACTTGCCGGAGAGTGTCTTAGCAGCAGAGTCGGTGAACTGTTTCAAATCGTGACTGGGTGCATACTGGTCAAGCATTACGTATATCTTGGAGCCAGTGCCAGTTGCTACAATCCACCACATCTGAAGAAGGATCTCCATTTCTATTAATTAAGAGCGGCTAACAGGTCCAAGGCCTATTATAGCTGTATCCTATTGATTGATTGATTGATTGATTGATTGAACATGTTTAGTTAAAAATACTAACTTAGGCTATTATAATAAACACACAATTGCTATTAAATATGAAGCAAGTCATATGTGTTCTGATAATACATGTTTTTATTTGGTTAGCTTCATAATTACTAGTATGGGCAAAGACCCTATAATACTAAGACGGCTCACTCCACCTGTACTTTGTAATCAAAATGATCAAACCCACCACTTGGTGCGCTGGCTCTTCTCTTGATTAAACAGGTGTTCTATTATATGTATAAATCTATATATGAATGTGAAAGATGAGTGATGATGGCGATGCTGATGATGATGCTGATGATGATGTGTATTTGTTCATAGCACAAAAGGGCCAAAAGATCAACGCAACTTAGTCAAATGTGTTTGAGTGTCAGCGGGGACTGACACCCAATACATTCAGGGGGAGGTTCCACCTTGAGCAGAAAAGCATGTGTAAGCCACGAGTGCCTAATACAGCAGCGGCTAAGGACCACTTGGTCCCCCCGACCTCCCGCATGAGTCTGTCGTGGCTTTCCCACAGATGGATCAATTTCTTTAAGTTTATTAATGTTTTCATCCCACTCATGTTGCCATTTGGATTTTATGTGGGTGGCTATTAGTGGTTTCAGATCAGAGTGAGGGATCAGACACGTTCAAGATCACAGTTCAGGGCCTTCTTCGCAGCCCGATCAGCTCGTTCGTTTCCTTGTATGCCGTCATGGCCAGGCACCCAGCACAGGTGGATGTCATACCCATCCGTTGTCAGTTGGTTCATTTTATAAATGACCGTTGCTAGAATAGGGTGATTCGTTTTCAGTCCAGCAACAGCCAGGAGGCAAGAGAACGAATCACTGTATATATTTACATAGTTAGTGTGGTTGGATAACTCGGTTACAATCCAAGGCGAGAAGGAGTGCTCGGGCTTCTGCAGTGAAAATCAAGCTCTGATCGGGCAAACGTACACCAAATTTTTCCCGTCGGCAGACTGCCTCAACAGCTACCCGGCTTTGGTCTTTCGAACCATCAGTGTATATTGAGAGGTGGTCTGCAAACTGGCCTTGAATCTCTGCATGCAGTCCTTGGTACTCAAGTGGATGTGTCCCAGACTTCCTCAGTTCCGTGAGTCGGAGGATAACCGATGGCTTTCTCAACTACCACAGGGGATGTTCTGGGACTTTGGCATCCTCCAACACGTCCAAATCCAGGCCCAAGGCCTCCAAATGAGGTTTCATTCAGAGCCTCAGTGGCCGGATGTAATTTGGCCTGGCTTCATACCTGGTTTTGTCATGTTGCTCGAATAGACAATTGTGTGCAGGATTCAAAGCATTAGTTTTTATCTTGACTACATATTGCATGGCCAGTTTGATTCTCCTGTTGTTAAGTGATGGTTCATTGGCTTCGACGTAAAGGCTTTGAACCGGTGAGGTGTGGAAGGCCCCCAAGGGCCAGGCGCAGTCCCTGGTGGTGGATCGTGTCTAGCAGCCCAATATATGATTTCCTTGTGGAACTGTATACTATGCTGCCGTAATCCACTCATGACCGAACCAAGGTTCTGTACACGGAGAGCAGAACATCTCTGTCCGCTGCCCCACTCTGGCTGGACTGCACCCTCAGAATATCAGCGCTTTCAGGCATCTTGTTTTCAGGTACTTTATATGTGGCACAAAAGACAGTTTTGCGTTGAGAATGAGGCCCAGAAATTTGGTTTTCTCAACGACTTTAATGGGATCCCCATCCAGGGTCAGCTCCGGTTCCGCATGTATTCTACGCAGCAGGCAGAAGTGCATGCAGACTGTTTTGGTCTTGGAAAATTTGAAACCGT
>CM059188.1:112510775-112548750 GCA_030323885.1 Branchipolynoe longqiensis
CAACAAAAAATGGTTTCACTTTTGGTTTCCATGTCACAAAAGTGGTATACATACAACTTCTGAGAACAACCCATATATATCACTGATTATCAAGCTTCTTAGCACATTGAGAATGTCTATCACCTACCCAACTTATGACACAGTAAATAGGTCAGTAATGCAATGCCAGGGGATTAAAGCTGCATTGTCCGATGAAAGCCTCAACACTCGGCTAGATTTAAACCAGATATCCAACTTAGATACTGGTACACTTATAAAGTATGTTTTGTTGCATAGAAGGGCATATTTAATAGAACAGGTTTCTTCTGAAGCATATGGAGTCAAGAGTGTTGACAACCACGCCAAAATTAATTTGGTATCTTTACACTTAACAATCAACCTACTATATTTATCTCAGAAAGTGACAGAAACTAGAAAAAAATTCGGACTATGCACAATTCATTATTCAAAATTCCCCAAAACATGTTCTACACAGACAAAGACCCTATAACACTAAGACGGCTCACTCCCTAGCTCTCCCATGGTAATGTAAATTTTGCAGTGCCATCTTGTGGTGGGTTTGATCAACCCAGCTGCTGGCTGGTGCTTCACATGTAAACACATAGTCCTACAAGGCGAGATGGCGAGTTACAATTTAAAAAAAGAAATAAGATTCATTTGGATTTGGCCAATGTTGCGCCTACTGCCTGGTCCCCCACCTGCCTCTGCCCCACCCTCCCCCCTCCACTCCCTCCCGGCTTCACCGCCCTTCCTCCTCCCTCCCCTTCCATCCCCCTCTGTCCCAGCCTACCCCAGGCTTCTCAACACCCTTCCCCTCCCTTCCCCCCCCCCCCCCATCGTCACCCTTCCCACTCTCTATCTCCCTCCTCATCCACCTTACCCAGCGCTCTCACACCACACCTCCCTCTCCTCCACCTTCCTATCTCTCCCCCCTTGTCCCCCCCTCAGCGCTCTCAAACATCACACATCCCTCCCCCTCCCTCCCTGCTTCCTTTCCACTCGTCAGAGCTCTCACACCACACCTCACAACCCCCCCCCCCCCCGCCCACCTGATGTAAGCGTAAACACAAGATGCACTGCTACCCCCACCATGCCGCTGCACCTCACCCACCCCCGCCACCATACACACATTCTGTGTGCTGGAGGTTGACAGTGTGTGCAGTTATGGTGTAGGTGTGCATGGTGGGGGTCTAAGTGTAGGTGTGTGTGGTGGGTGTCTAGGGTGTGTGTGATGGAGGTGTAAGTGGTTTGTGGTGGAGTTGTAGGGGTCTTGCAGAGCAGCACCTCACAATGTTTAGCATCCCTAACCCCCCACTCCCCACCTGCACCCTCACCACAGCCATAAACCTCCATAACACACCTAAACCCCCAGCATATCCTTAAACCCCCGCCACACAGGTATACTCCCACTACACACACACCATACCTACACCAGAGCCACACATTTCACCCTCACCACATACACCTACACCTCAACGACACACACCTACATCCCCATGACATAGCTACACCACTAACACACACATACCTACACCCCCACCACATCCATAAACCCCCACCACACACCTACCAAGAGACAGCAGGGTTTCTTCTGACACTCCAACCCTATCAAAATGATCAAACCCAACACCTGGTGGGCTGGCTGTTCTCTTGATTACACAGTACAGGCTGAGTGAGACGTCTTAGAGTTATAGGGTCTTTGACATAGAGGACTGGATAAAATACCCACGCACGTGATGCCCTTTGCCAACTGCTAAGAAAATTATATTGATTTATTGTATTATCTCCTAATATTAATAATGAAAACAATATTATAGTTACATTATAGTAAATGCAGGTATTGCAATACCTCAGGGAGTTTGATGCCCCTGCCCTGCAGAGTTGTAAACCACTGCCTTGTGGTACAGGTTCTTGACAGAACCGAAGGCTAAGGGAGCAAACCCTAAACAGAAAACCATGTCACTGTGGCAGCATTAAGGGCGGTTGATGTATGGAACTCCCAACATCTCCCGACCAGCCACTGCAGGGACAAATAGTTTTGCGCCTGTCTTGACATGTTCTTGCCGGTGTGAAACCTCTATTTGCTCCCCGAGAGAGTGCCGCTGGTAACTTGCAAAAGCCAGCAGCACTTCAACACTTTTGCAGGCAGCTTTCATGAAATGTACAACCGCACAAAAGACCATACTGGCTCGGTCATCGCCCGGGTTACCAAGGACGGCGCTACTCGAGCTCATCTTCCGTCGACAGAGGAAAATCAGCTAGGAGGAACACAACGCAACACAACTACTGACCATCAAGAGAAATCTGAAGCTGAGAGACATTAAGACCGACTCATGGACGTCACTCTCACAGCAGAGAGCTGAATGGAGAGCGGCAGTCAAGTTATGAAAGCAGTCTTTGTCGCATCACGACCGACAACATGATGATGATGAGTAAAGTTTAAGCATACTTATTTAGGAAATTCCTATATATGAAAGTGCTGAGTGGCACGCGTCTTGTTGTACTGTGTCTTTCTTATGGTGCTATACATTATTCCATTACTCGTACATGTGTTATATATGATATTGTAGTAGTCTGCACTGACCGCCCAGGCAAGTAACCACATAGACAGGTAGGCGTGGGTAGTGTGGTGATATCACCATCTTGTAGGCCTATTTATATGCTTTTCTATCTGTGGACAATAGCAAATCTACTATGGCAATAGATGGTAGTTTTAGTAATTTACCTAGTCGTTTTATATTTAAAGATATAACTGACAGGTGAATAGGAAACAAACAGATCTCAGTTTGAAATGAATAAATTATGACAAGACAAACGCCTAACCACTCAAGCCGTCATCGGTGGGACTTGCAATCATAACAAGCTTAGTGCAACGCTCTTCAACTAGGTGGCGCCACCATATCACATCCTCTCATAGACGGTGTCTATGAGCAGAGATCATGATTATACCTACGTTCTTTGGTGTTGTGCGCGGGAAGCATGGGCAGTTGATATGTCTCAAATTATTAACTACTCTGAATCGATCTGCCTCCTGAATCAATGGTATCAGACTTAACAACGGCCCACGGTGGCGTCACCTACCATGAAACAACGACAGAGAAGTTGGTAGTTTACCACGTATCTAACCCTTCCAAAACTGAACGTACAATGCCGCCGCCTGGTGTTTATGATAGAAACTACACAATCCATGGAATGCCTGCCGAGGGTGACAAAGTAAGAAACAAATTCAATACGAGACTATGTCTAAAGGATGAGACAATAATTTAATATACTGCCCTGTAAATGAGCAATAATGTTAAAAAATGCATTTGTCTTATAAATACTCACATGTCACTTTGCCATAAGATAAAAAAGGAGTTCAAGAAGTCCAAAGAACAAAAGAGATTAAGAACATGTCATTCTGTGAACTATGCAAGCATCCTTCCTTTTACGTTGATGCTTATTGAGGGATACCAAACCGCAAATTAAAGATACTGTAACAAATGGCATATCTTCCTGACCTCTGTTCCAGTCTAGCTTAAAGAATATATTGATAATGAACCGTTTCTCTGTTACCATTGGCAACATCACTTTAGAGCTACATATTCCGATGAAAACATCAAATTTTCAAAACCTAAACAATTATCTAGATTTAATTTTACATATCTTACACTTATTGAACATTTTTCACCACATAGAAGGGAATATTGAAGCAATTTAATACAACCTGTTACTGTAGAAGTTGTTGTGCGATTGCCAAAATTTATTTGGCATGTTTGCACTGCAAATATCTCAAAAGATAGCGACTTAAAATAGAGGTTACTCCACACTAAAAGTAAGGTAGATTATAATGATCAGCCTAATATATTTATCTCAGAAAATGACAGAAACTCAAAACCATCGGACTATGCAACTTTAAATAAAATACACATAGTATATGCCCCCCACACCAGTGGTCCACGACTGGTTCAATCAAAGGCTGTGGTATGTGATGTCCTGCCTGTGGGAAAATGCATATGTTGCTGCTTATCATCTTTGATGTCCAATAGCCAGTGATAAAAATCAATGAGCTGTAGATTTTGTTTGTTTGTTGTTTTACATCCTACAACATCTAAGGTCATATCAGGACGGGTACCGACTTGTGACAGTACACACTCATGGCGATTTTATAGTGCTGCCCCACTGGGAAATCAGGCCGCTGGCACCATGACCTGATATCCCACTCAGTCACATTATCCTGACACGGAGCTAACCAGTCCTTGCCATATCCTAATAATGCCGAGCACCAGGCTGGAAAGTGACAAGTATCAAATTTTAAGTAATTGGTTTGACTCGACCGGGAACCGAACTCGTGATCTTCCGCACGCGAGGCCTGTGCTCTGCCGATTCAGCCACGGCGCTCGGTATGAGATCAAGAGGTGTCGTTAATAACCCCCCCCCCGCCCCACCACACACACATTTCGCTGTGTCAGCTGAAGCTGTGACCCGAGGGGCTGGGTTGAGGTTTCAGTCCTTCTTGAGGGACCAGCGTAAATAGGAACACCCATATTGAGAAGGGTAAATAGAATTATTTGATTTCACATCAGGAAGGGCGTATTCACATTTCAGCACGCAAAAGCAGTTACTTATGTTATAAATGCTCCCTCCGCCCCGCTAGTGTACGTAACCAGCGTTAACAAGATGGCAAGGAACTCACCTGAAAAAATATGAATAAAAAAGAATGGTTAGACATAAAGAATAAAGCAGGGAAATTAGTGTCAGTGACCGTCATACAAGTCCCATAGGACTTGTTTTTATGCACTCGGCATGATTGACAGTTGCGCTTGTTTTAAATATACTGTTTGTTGGTCGACTTTACAGGATGCACTAAGAAAAACGGTCCTACCGTTAACTTAAAGTTGCATAATCTGATGGTCTTGAGGTTTTGTCATTTTCTGAGATGAGTATATTATATTTATCGTTATAATCTACTTTACTTTAGTTTGAAGTAACTTTTATTTTAAATGGCTAACTTTTAAAATATATCTGAAATGCAAAATGCAAAATTAATTTCATCAAGAATGCAGAAATGCTGACATCACAGGCTTCTGCAGTAACAGGTTCTATTAAAATGCCTCAGTATTCCCTTCTATGTAGTGACAAATATTTAATGAGTGCACCAGTATTTAAGTTCAATATGTAGAATCAAATCTAGATAATTGTTTTGGTTTTGAAAATGTGATGTCTTCATCGGACGATGCAGCTTTAAGCACAGCGTGGCCATGACTAATGTAAATTAACTCTACTTAGGAATGAAAAACTAACATGTAAAATGGTGCATGCTTATCTGCCCATTATTAGTTTTGATGTAAGTAGGATCAATCAATATAAGTTAACATCAGCATAAATTAAGAAGAGATATACAGTAAAAAAACTCCCTAACCAACCACATCCACAGATCGACCACTCCCCTATAACGATCGCTTTATTTGGGTACCAACAATACTATTGCAACCATATTCTAACTCCTTAAACCGACCACTTAAAGTCGGTCCCATGGCCGGCCGATTTAGAGAGGTTTTACTGTACACTAATAATAAATTGCATACAGTTTCCTCATTATTAACATAGCACTGGTAAACCCATGCCGTCAAGTCTTATTGTGCTGCTTTTAATGTGTTGGTGTTGAAAAGACTTGCAGGGAACTCAAACCTAGATTTTTGCCAATCCGAGTCCAGCGTTTCAACCATTAGACCATTTATGCCTCCTGATGCAAGCATCACATCCACACATGCACGGTTCTGTGGCTGTCTGACTAGGTAGGTCGGAGCAGCGTAGCACATTTATTACAACCAAGCAGTGAAACCACAGTGAGTAGGTAGTTATAATTAACTGGATAAATAAGCGAGAATAACATCATTGCTGCAGTGATGTGCCCACTGACTTAGTAAATGTGCCTCATTTAAGGAAAAAGCATCGGGCATACAAACACACACACATATATATATGAATCAGAAGGCTGGCCTGGAGGGACCTACAGTACATAGAGTGTAATCGTCTTATTGTCTTAAGCTCAATTTAATCAATCTTCACCAATCTTTGTTGAACAAAAGAAGGTGGCCAGTTTGTAAGGCCTTGTATAAAAAGGGAAGCAGTTACCCAAATAAAATAATATAATTTTTGTTAAATAGTTTTGAAACAACGAAACATCAAGACCACCCATTCTATAGGGCGTTCTGGGTCTAGGTCAATGCCGACGTCTGAGAGAACAGCACAAACATCACTGCCTAGAGGGTTTAGTCCGACCCAGACTCGATCAAAAATAAACATGAACCATTTTGCATTTTTCTTTTTAAACCTAGTGCAGGTTTGTGTCCTGCTGGGTCACTACTCAATCTAGGGCTAGGCAACACTCGGCTCATCACAACCTGAGCCACCACAAAGAGGAAAATCAGTTCATAATAAGTCTCTAACTTGTCTAGATTCATCTAACACATATCACCTGGCGAATTGACCCAGAAGGTCGTTATGTAATGCTGCTGTCTTACTCTTAAACGAAACAACTCATAAAAAAAGGTTCTAGGAACCCATCCAATGGACAAATGCAAAATCATTGATATATCAGAAGTAGAAAAATGATAAAATGTGAGAATGAGAAACTTACATTCCCCAACCGTACAGTTCGGTTAGATTCTCGTCTGACTGGTACGTTTTATAGGGGTAAGTGCGCGCGCACAATTATGTGTGTACATGGGTGGGGGCTCGAGGGTTACTAGCACCACCTTGAATATAAACCGCAATGTCCCGGGAAAAAAAGGATCAATTTGTCGGGGGGGGGGGAACAGCACTAAAGTAAATAATAAATAATAACCATAAGAGCTAGATATTATCTCATCCCCGGCCAATAACAGAAAATATGCCACAAAATGTTTTGCTGATCTGAAATTATTTTGTATTGAGTTATGGCAGTATTGGAGATTTCCTAAAGGCAAGCGTTCAAAATAAATATTTATATACAACGAACGCATAGAAAGGTGATATATTTATTAATCATACAAAATGAAAATAAAAGTTGTTTGATTCTTAAAACTTGTCACATCATTGAGACGATCATGTCATTCCATTTAGTTACCAAAGTTAAGAAAGTTAATACTCATGAACTGCAAATACTCATGAACACCTCCATCTCCCTTATTATTCGTTATTTCCACAGCACTCTCTGAGAAGTTTCAGAAGGATGGGTAAAGGAACTGACCACATAATTTGTTAATATAAGAAGCAACATATATTCCTCACATACCTCTATATATTTACCGGCTACTTTTGAATGGTAAAATAATTAAATCATTTAGATTAACATACTATAACAGTAGAACGGAGAGCCTTCTGTGGCTGCCGTGGTATTTGTTTGTTTAATGTTTGTCATTTTTTTTTTTTTGTAATTAAACATTTCCACCAATAGTAGACATATTAGATTGGGCATTTGAAACAACCACCTCCAAATTTAATTGCTATTTGAAACAATACCTGCTCGTATTTAGACTAGGTTGTCATACACCCCTCTCTGGGCGGGGGTGAATCTTTTATCTACATTATAGATGTACTAAAAATCTCGATTTTAAAAGGAGCATTGCCAAATGCACAGGTTAGTTAATAGGCCCATTAATTTGACGACTGTAAATAGCCTGTCACACATATCATGCAGGGTGTAGTGCCATCATTGAGACTAGGTAAAATATCCACATCCACGAAACAACACAGCAGGAGGAACTACATTGAGTCTTGACTCAGACATAAGTGACATTAACTTGATTACGTCATAACATTGGTCATTTACTAATTACATTTGGAGACACTCACACTGGCTGAGTTGACTGACAGTGGGGGTAGGCTAGGACCTGGGTTGATGTTAGTGTGTAGTTTGAATATGCATATACTCTTATACATAATGCAAATACAGTTTGAATGAATTACAAAGAAAATACATGGCTTTAGCCAGATGAATCGGCTCGTTTGGACGTGTCCACTCGTGGCTAACGCAAACGTTAAAGAAGAATCACTCGGCGAACCGTGGCGGCTTGGACTTCAATTTCACTTGAGGCGGATCTTACAAACCCACAATTTCACATTGGACACGGAAAATGTAATGCTCAAGTCTGACATGCCGAACGTACGGTAAATTGTATGCATTACATAGACCACTCTGGACATAATGTTAAAATAGAAGTATTCAAATCGGTAAAAACCTACCCCATGTTGATAAGACTTCACCGCTTCATTCCAACAACAACCAAAACACACACTACTTGTGTCACCGGAAGCACAAAGCGCATCTGGAATAAGGTCAATCTCGGGCGACCGCGCGATTTCTCGGGCACCTGCGAGATTCTACCATTGTTGATTCCGTCAGGGCAAGTGACATCATTTCCATTTTTGAACGTCGTTTCTTCGAGTAATTGTGGCCGACTACCGCTATCCCTACTCAATAATTAACGGGAAAACATCTCCAGGTAACAAGAGGAATATACAGAGTACGGGAATCATGGCAGCAGCGGCCGCATTACCACCTGGAGGCTCACAAACGCGTAAGTGCAACAATTTCTGAAACTGAAAGGGTTGAGACAGACGGGGGGGTCCGACTCGTTCGGGGAGACCCTTCCTTCCTCGGCAGCCACTCAAATCCTACGTTGACCTGATAAACTAGCGAAGTTACCGTGGGCTAATTTCTCCCCCGATTCAATAAGCCTGGTCTGAATAAATCAGGCTTGGATATGTAACTTTTGCTCATCGTATTATATGAGAATTTAGGTCATTGATATGGCTTTACATCCCGACATTTCGCTTTTCCAACTCGGCTTAGGCTTAGCTTAGGTTTGCTTGCGCTGTTACTGTCACTTCTGTCAGTGTCAGACGTCACACTCAGACACTGCAGGGCTAGAAAAGATACTTCGCTGTACGAAGTCGTGGCAGGAGCACACTAACTTATTTTTAGCAGTTGCTGTTGACGTTATTAATATAATCTTGTGCCACTAATTCCCTACAATACAATGATACTTTCAAACTTTGATCAATAATGATTCTGACTGCCCCAGTGTAAGAGTCTTACGTATAGCCTATAGGTCTATGACTTATCACCTTCTTATGATTAATAATAGGTACTCCAAACATAGGACTGGTTGCTGATGCTGACTGGCCATTTAAAAAAATAGGAGACTACCCCTCTTTGACTTTGAACTTTGTGTGCTACAAGTGAGTGCATCGGAGCTAAAAATATCTACTTTCACATTAAAGTAGAGATCACTAACTTTAGTTTTGTATACATTACGGCGACTTCAGGCGCGGACAATTTGAAAAATTTAGGTTTGAAAAATTTGGAATGTCCGTAAAACATGATTTTACCAAATATCTTTCATGAAAAATATAATATTACATAGAAATACTTGTTCTCTACAAATCTGTGTATGTTGTTAACCAGCATTTATCACTCACACTCAGCAATTTGGACTTAACCATAGAATGGGTGTGCTAATTAGAGCAATCAATTTCTTTTAATGTGCATATACAGCTTAAAGACAATGTAATCACATTATAGATATTTGCATTCTGCTCATTTTGATATAAAAATCAAGTCAGTATCTCAAATAGAACCAGATATTAATTTTCTAAAGATTTGATCAAGGACGGTTAGTGAAATCCACACGATCTGCCATGTTTGATGTCAAATTGCTCAACAAATAGTTATTTGTAAGGTCTAGAAATAATAAGTCAAAAGAATAATGGTGTGATTAAAATGTAATTTGCCTTCAGCAGGCAGCCTCAGACATCAGGATTTAAGCATTTGCAGAATCGTGAAAAAATGTGTGTAAAATTAAGGTCAAGCACTAAATATGAAAAAATTCATAACTCAGGGACTAATAGACCAATTTTCCATTATCATAAATATTTGTAATCAGAATGATAAGAGCTTTCTAACTACCATTTGCAAATTAACTTTGTGAAAAGAAAAATTCAGTTTGCAGTACCCATTATTAATGCAATAATAATGGGTAATATTAGATAAAAGATTCAACCCGTACTGCAGTAGCCTGACCCTGAGTAGAGTCAGAGCTGAACAGAATCAGAGCTGAATCTTGTATCTAGGGTAATCACCGTGATATGAGTATAACTGAAAGCTTATGGTTATGCACTGTCCCTGAGACGGAAAGTAGTGATTCCATGACTGTTCCGTGAAAAGGGCTGCTGAACTATCGTATTAATAAGGACTCAGATTACTGGATTATGTACATAATCACACTAATTCCCAATCTAACCAGTGCACACTACTTTTGGAGTGCAGAATTGACGAGACACCATACCCATATGCAGTCTACTGTTCTATTCCCCCGATATACATAGTGCAAAACTTGGATTTTATTCCAAATTAATAGGAATACAGAACAATTTGGCACAAACATGGATGCATGCATGCAATATAATAATATATTGAATATTTTAAGATACAACTCTCCATAATTAAGCATTTTGAGCTAAGAAACATACAATTTCAGTCACTTTACAGGCTGATGCCCAATGTTTACAAATTACATCACCATTGATTAGTAATTCTTGTTCTGAATATTAAAATGTCAAATGTGTCAACAAAAGCTTGTTTCAAAGAAATATATAACCAATGTCTGATTAACCCTACCTATTTCCTAGCCCAACAAATATTATTAACCGTAGGATATAAATAAAAACATGAATAAAAATTAAAATAAGTAAAACGGACTCTGGCTATGGCTCTAACACTAGTCTGAGTGCCCAGATTTGTCTAAATCTAAATGCAGCTATAAGATGTGCTGATTAGATTGATGTAAATGCAATGCTAGATAAAAGATTAACATCTTAATTTACTCTATATTTTTAGTTGGTATTCTATGTTTCAAACAAGAGCTGCACCTAGTGTCTTAGCATTAGCCATGTGCTTCGCCCGGGTTTATTGTTTGTTTTTCTTCAACGCATCCCACAATGCACCGCACTGCTGGAACGACGATCTAGTCTATACTGAGCTGCTGTTCTGTTTACGACTCGGCTATTTATATGATTGTAAATGGGGTGCTCCTATTAAAGGTTCTACTTTTGCTACATGTCCTGAGCGTCCATGGTATCGTTGTGGACTACTTTATACCGGGATGGGGGACGGGGGGGTGAGGTCTCTGTGGTGGTGGTAGGTCATAGGGATTCGAACTTGCGGGTTCGAACCCTGGTCGAGCCAAACCAATGACGTAACAATTGATACTTGTCGCTACCTAACGTGGCGCTCGGCATTATTAGTACAGGACAAGGACCAGTGGAACAAGGAAGACCAACTAATGTACCCCACCCCCCAAATACATATCGGACGCAGTGGCCGAATAGGTAGAGCGCAGGCTTGCTGTGACAATCCAATCCAGCTAACTCAAACCAATGATTTTCAAAATTGATACTTGTCCCTTCCTAGCCTGGCACTTGGCATTATTAGGATAGGGCAGGTACTGGTTTGCTCATTGTCAGGATAATGCGACTGAGTGTGATATTGGCTCATGTTGCCAGCGGTCTGGTCTTTCAGTGGGGCAGCACTATATAGTTGCCATGAATGCACACTCACAAGTCATTCAGTACCTGTCCTGATATGACCATATATGTTGCTAGGACGTAAAACCTAAACAAAACAACACAAATATGTACAACGATTTGGAGGGGGTATGTTATAGTCATTAATCAAGCCCCACCTTAGAAATGCCAAACGCCATGTTAGGTAGCAGTTAGTGTTAATTTTTAAGTCCGAGTTAAACTCAATTGACAGCCTGAGTTGCGAGCACTTAACTTATTCGGCCATCTCCCCCTGTTTGAGTCTCATGGTCCACACCAAAACTGTAGGCACAGTGTGCACGAATATGTTCTCGCAGATTCTCTGGACTGCACTATCGCCTTCGGGGAGGTTTTAATATTATTCTCATCTTAAGCCCCGCCCCAACAAAGGCAACTGCTGTATCTCAGATGAATTATTTTCGGTGCAGAAAATTGTTGCACTTTTAAACATACAGCTATGGTTAGCTTTTATGCAGACAAACGTGGTGTTTTCATGTATTACTGATTCTGCTGTGTAGGTTATTATTAGTAGTGTATTTGCGATTTCCAAGGGTGTCGCCAGTAATGGACTAATGGGATGTTCACAAATCGTCCCAGACATTACGTAAGTAGAGCTATGTGGTTTATGTTCACAGCATCTGACCAACTATACTTATGTTGATCTATTCTCCCATCCCCCCCCCCCCCCCCCCCCACACCGCCCATTACGGGTATTGCTAGTTATATCCCTGTCACACTACGACACATCACGCAAGCGTGTACCGACGTAGGTGATTTTGTGACAATACATCGATATATGCGTTATTCATTCGTTATGCGTGCATCGATGTTCGTCGTTATACAGTATCGCTCATTAAGGGGCCATGACAGTTTTGTGCATGCACAACACTTTTGACATTCGACAATGTGTGGCTTTTAGCTGGGCGTATGTTAGACAAACATTGTTCACTATGCCCTATGTTAGTTGGATGGAGAGCCAGCGGAAACGTACAGTCTGTGTATGGATAACGTAGATCTGACATGCATTTTGCATTTCTCCACAGTGTCTTGACATATGTAATTTATATCGTGTACTTCTGGTGATCGAATTATGTATATAACGTTCACCGGCGTATTGTTTTTCGCCGGGAGGCACATTGGCTATATGCTCTACTATATTGTGTATAGTGTATGTACATGTCCAATTTTGCCTCTCGACGTTTGAAAGTGGTTTTAGCCATCGGCCACACGTTTGCGCGATGCCTCGTAATGTGACAGGGCCATTACACTTGTTTCCCAGGAAGGACTGAAGCTGGGTTGATTGGTGGTTTCTTTGTGCCGTGTCGGCAGCATAGGCCATATTCATGGCGTGAATTGGTGGTTTTATTATTATTATTATTATCCAACCATCGCTTTTACACGTAAAAGCATACAACCTATTATGTGTCAATAGACAGCACATCGTGTTGCAGCTTCAGCTTGCATAGATAAAAGATTCATCCCGTACTACAGTACAGGGGTGAAAACCAACCCTATATAAAAGCTGGGGGAAATGAAATGAGACCCTAATTCCACAATCAAAGAAGCAAAATATATTCTTTACCTACCTGGATGTATTTACCCTTACCGTCTAAGTTGTTTAGTCAATTTTATATTCATAGCTGCATGAAGTTTAAGATCTGGATGGACATATCCACATGTCAGCCATTTTGATAGAGTCCAGTCAAAGACCCTATACCACTAAGACGGCTCACTCAGCCTGTACTGTGTAATCGATAGAACAGCTAACGCACCAGGTGGTGGGTTTGATCGTTTTGATAGCATTGGAGTGTCAAGAAACCCTGCTGTCACCTGGTAGGTGTGTGGTGGGGATTTAGGGATGTGGTGGGGGTGTAGTTATGTGTGTGTAGGTCTGTGGTGAGGGTGTGGGGGTGGTGTTGTGTGGTTGGGGTTGAGTTGTGTGTGGTGGAGGTTTAGGGCTGTGTTGAGGGTGTAGGTGTGTGGTGGGAGTTTAGGGATGCTAAAGATTGTACGGTGCCGCTCTACAAGACCCCTACAACTCACCACAAACCACCTACACCTCCACCACACACACAGACCACACACACCTACACCCCCACCATACCCACCTACACCCCAACCACCCACACACATCAACCCCCACCACACAGAATGAGTGTATGGTGGCTGGGGTGGGAGAGGTGGAGGGGCAAAGTGGGGGTAGCGGTGGTGGTGGGAGGTCTATGGGGGTAGCAACACGCAACCAGTGGGGACCTCTCCCTCCCTCCCCCCCTCCCTCCCTCCCTCCCTTCCCTCCCTCCCCCCCCCCCCCTCACCCTCTCGCTTTGTAGGCCTATGTGTTTACATGTGAAACATCAGCCAGCAGACTGGCTGATCAAACCCACCACAAGATGGCACTGCAAAATTTACATTACCATGGGAGAGCTAGGGAGTGAGCCGTCTTAGTGTTATAGGGTCTTTGGTCCAATCTAGGTCATTTTGATTGGCTGATGTAGTCAGGTGGTACATTTTGATTGGCTGAGGTAGTGAGGTGGTACAAACAGTTCATTCAAACATGGAGGATTTATTTCATGAACTCTATCACTGCAAACTGATTTTGTGTAAACATGCCTTGATATTATGTGATTTGAACACTCTGGAGTGTATGTGTTGAAGGTAAACATACACTTGGATTGTGGCTAAAGAATTTTAATCACCGTAAGGTAGGAAAGGTAGGAGAGCCAATCCAAGGCCATGAACTGTGAGGCACATTTTCGGCAGCATTTACATAGCCAGGTGAATCTTTTATCTACAGCTTGCACTGCAGAAGGTGGGGGAGGTTGGGAATACAGATATACCATGATACAATGGAGTGGTATTTTCTATCATGTCAAATATTTGCAAATATGTGGTGATAAATAAAGCTCCCAAAGTTGGTTATCTGTATGTGATATATCAGGAGGCTTTATGTATGCAAAGTCAGTTTAAACTATAACTAGTCTTTGCATTTCATTGCAAAGTAGACATCATGCAACACACACACCACATACACACACGCGCGTGCACGCACACGCACGCACACGCACACACACACACACGGTAAAATTGAATTCAATGATAGACTAGCAAGTAGGCGGGGTGCATTGTCCGGTCTGTGCTACTGCTAGTGATGTGGGAGACACGGTTCCTTTCTGATCAAATAGAAGTTGGTGTTTGTTGGTCCAGGGTCTCGCGTCCAACCCCCCATTGTGTTTGCTTTTTGTTTTACACCACATGGCGCTTTGGTGTATGCGCGCGCACATGCGGGGTAATGGCGTGTGCGCAGAACTCCTACAAAAGCGCACTGAACCCTTACCACCACAGATTTATACTTCATTCTGTGGAACTTATGATTGGCCGCAGGTCAATCTTAAATTTGTGTTGTTTTATATGATAGGACGCGGTGGCCACATCAGTAGAATGTAGGGTTCCCATGTGGGAGGTCGGGAGTTTAAATCCTGGTTGAGTCAAACCAATAATTTATCAAATTGATACATAGCCTGATTACTAGGTATGCGAATATAGCGAATGGTAGACAGGAAGTGTGAACACTTATTTGTCTCTCTCTCTCTCTTTTTTTCTTTTCTTTTTTTTGTACATTAGTTTTCCCAAGCAGGGGAAATCCCAGTCACAGACGACTGGTCTTCCCCACTCCACTGCTGGTCGATAGAAAGCCCGAGCCTACACTTTTACCGACCCAAGGGATTTTTAACCTCCCACACCACATAGACATGGTATGAGAGCAACCAGCCTTTGATGACGCTGTAAGTTATACACAGCAGTGGAAATCCAAATTGGCAGAGCTGGGGGCACAGGGAATCGAACCGCTGACCCTCAGATTAGGAGTCTGACCTAGAAAAAAGTCAGACACTCTAACCACTCCGCCACAAAGAACGCCACGGGCAAGGACTGGTGTCTCAGTGGGGAAGCACTATAAACTGCCATGAGTGTGCACTGTCACAAGTCGGTTCCCATCCTGATATGACCTTAGATGTTGCCAGGACGTAAAACAACCAACTCACCTACATTAATAGTAATAGTATACATACATTTCAGATAGTCGAGTGGCCAGTGTTCACTTCCCATGCGACAGGTCGCAGTAGCGATCCGCAGTTATTGACTCAAATCAGATACTTTCACAGTTTTAAAGTACCTTCATATTTATAATTGCTATGCATTGCTATGGATAACAGTGACACTGATAGAAATAAGCACAATGTTTCACTTGTACAACTAGTGGGACAAGTCCGGTATCATTTTCACTTGACCGTCTGAATTTTCACTTGTCGCGAACAAGCTCTTATTTCGAACACTGTATAATATAAGTATAACGAAATGGGCAAGGACCGGGTGCGGTGGCCGAATCGGTAGAGCACAGGCCTCGTGTGCGGAAGATCGGGAGTTTGCGAGTTCGGTTCCCAGTCGAGTCAAACCAATGACTTAAAAATTGATACTTGTCATTTCCTAGTCTGGTGCTCTGCATTATTAGGGTAGGGCATGGGCTGGTTAGCTCGGTGTCAGGATAATGTGACTGAGTGGGATATCGGGTCATGGTGCTGGCAGCCTGATTTCCCAGTGAGGCAGCACTATAAAATCACCATGAGTGTGTACTGTCACAAGTCGGTACCCGTCCTGATATGACCTTAGATGTTGCTGGGAGGTAAAACAAAAACAAACAAACGAAAACGAAATGGGCAAAGAGCCAAATAGATAACTAGTTGAACTACCATAGTGCCAATAGTTAGTAATGTGCAGTGTCAGGTGTAGGGTGGTGGGAGGCAGGGTTGCCAACTCTTACAGTTTCGCCGTAAGATATACAATATTTTATGTCCCCATCATCACCTTACGCTGATCTTCCGGTTTTTCATTCAGCAATATTATTAGGTACTGACAGCGCCATGAAAAAGTGCAGGAATGGTGCTATTTTCACCAATATTCACATGCTTGTAACTATTTCTCTATGTATTTGATTTTGATGAAATTGCATAGCCTAGAAGATCAACATTTGTTCTATCCAATGTTGTTGTTGGATTGAATATATGATAAGTTTCTATTTAAGTAAAATCCATTTGTATAAGGAGTGTCTTTAGTGAATATTCCTTCATTACTGGTGTAAATGAAACCAACTCGGAAAACAGGCTATTTTTAATGGGCTCGCGCTTCCTTGCACTACATCGTAGAAAGTCATGGATGGTACCAGAAGAAGCGCAATGACCTCAGCTTTCTATCCATATATGGTTTGCCCTCGGTAAAAAAGGTCAATCAGGTCAAATTCTGCAATTTAAATTATTTTGTAAGTTTAAAACCCATTTACTGAATTAAAAAATATTTAAAACCTAATAAGATTTGTTATGGATAGATACACAATTTGATTCCCTTTGCAATGATACCAATCTTACTATAGTGCTAGTTAGTACAAGGAGCCGCAGACAGAATATTGACACCAACTTGGTAACACCCATGTAGAAACATCACTCAATATATAATCTAATATTGGGACAAATTTGGGGAAGATCCAATCATTGCTCTAGGCATATGAATATTTAAAGATTTATTTAAATAATTATTTTTTGTTTCAAACACTTTTAATTTATATTTTCAATCAAGATGCCGCTTTTGATATCTTTAGCTAAATTATTGTTATAGCTAATATGCTTTACTTCCATATGCTACGTGTGCAAAATTTCAAGAAGATCCATGTACTGGATGAGCCACAGTGCGTGTTCAAAGCTTGATGAACAAATTTATATTTTTTGTTTTGTACACTTTTCTTTTGTATGTACAATCAAAATACACTTTTTGTATTTCTAAACAGAATGTTAATAGGATAATATGCATTACCTCCGGATGGTGTGCACTGTTAATTTATAGGAAGTTTAACCAATTGGTTCAGCTACAATGATCATTTCAAAATTAATCAAGTTGATATATTTGTCTTTATATGTTCAATCAAAATTAAATATTTTCCACAATTTTGGATATAATATTGTAATAATATCTATTAGTCTCAGTGAATGGGTATTGTAATACTGTGCCAAATATAGAGAAGTTTCAAAAGATTGTATTGCTGCAATGAGCTCTCAAAGATTGAAATGTTGAAACAAATTCACTTACATACACTGTTTACATGCAAACACTTACACTTTTTGACATTTTAGGGTGCAAATATCTTTTGTTTCTCTGCAGATAGAGCTCTGGGGGAAAAGAGTGTATTACACTGTTATGAATATGTGGACTATTTAGTATTTATTCAGTCTTGTTGCAGTTTTCCAAGAAAATACCATAATTTGAACATGACTATTTGGCCAAATCCGATAGATTTTGAAAAATTATGAATTGCACTTTTTGACTTTGTCTTATTCAAAATCTGCTTGACTAATTGATTTAGCAATTGACAATTTAAATTCCTTTATATATGTAGAAGGGAAATTGGTTAGCAGAACTCCCCTCACATCCTTCCACTTTTGATTATATTTGGTCAAAGTTCCTCTTTTAATTCAAAATGAATACATTTTTATATATTTAATCTTTAAAAATTATTGTCTCAAGAAAAGAATATATATAGCCTAACTGTTTTTTGATTTAGGCTTATAATTTCAATGTCTACAGGATGAAATAAAAATATTGCACTATATGCATATTTTTAAATTTTGCTGCCGGTACCTACTATTATATAAATCTTACGGGTTATTGTATCCAAAATGCACCACAGAGCATCTAAGATTTAGACATTTTTATGGGGGCGTACCAATATACCATCCCTTAAGATCTTCCGGCCTTTCATTTTGCAATGTTGGCAACCCGGTATTGTCACAGGTCCTTGTCAACCCTAATTATGCAGTTTCTAAATTTAGATCAACTTGTTGATAATTGATTTTTTTTTTTTTTTCTCCTGCATAATGTTTACTAATTTGCAATTCCGATTTGTGGTGTTTAGTGTGATTCTATAAAGGCGTTCCCAGTCAGCCCCCTTACGTGTTTTAGTGTCATTTCCCAGTTTGTGTTATTAAGTTGCTAATTTAGTAACGACCAACTGTGTGCCAATTACCATCCCGCCGGAACTAACTTGTTACTTGAACACTAAAAAACGAATCACTAATTAATCCGAATATGTGGAACTTCAGGTCTAATGACTATAAGGCTACCTAAATCTTGTCTTTAATTGTATTTTCCCGTTTAATATATTTTTATTATGACGCTTTTGCATATAGGTTAATATCACACATACAGAAATATTTGAACAACCTCAGGGCTAGTTTGAAGGGTTGAACGCCACAAGGCCAGCAATCTAATGATCACGTTGGCTATATTTAGGCTCGCTCAGTTTAACCAGCGAAATGTATAGATGGGTTCGTAATTCCGACTGCGCATGCGCTGAAACCGTCCAAAGCAAAACAAATTTGCATGACTATTGAGTTTGCTGATACACGCAGTATTCTATTAAAGCTGCATAGTCCGCTGAAGCATCAAATTTTCAAAACCAAAATAATTATATAGATTTGACTCTCCATATCTAACTTAGATATTGATGCACTTATTAAGCATATGTTGCCACATGGAAGGGAATATAGAAACAATTTAATAGAACCTGTTACTGCTTGAGCCTGTCGTGTCAAAGTTTTGGCATGCTTGCCAAAACTAATTTAACATTCTTGAATTTCAAATATCTCAAAACTTACCCATTTAAGATAAAAGTTACTTCAACCTAAATAAGGTAGATTATAACGATCAATTTAATATATTTATCTCAGAAAATGATCCAAACTCAAAACCATCTGACTATGCAACTTTAATCTTGGGTAAGATTGAATAATTTGGCATCAGCATGGATCCACTTATGGAACATAATAATGCAATAAATATATTTAAGACACAACGATCCACAATTAACGATTTTGAGCTTAGAAACATCCAATTCCCCCCCGCCAAACCAGTCACTTTGCTTCGGCTCATGTTGACATCACCACTTTTCATTCTTGTTCTAAATTTTAAAATGTCAAATGTGTCAATAGAAACTTGTTTCAAAGAAATATATAACAAATGTCTGATGAACCCTAGCCATTTCCTATCCCTACAGATGTTATTAACCATAAGATATAAATAAAAACTAGAATAAAATAAGTAAAGCGGCCTGCCAGTTTCTGGCTGCCTATAGTTCTAACACTCGATTTGTCTAGATCTATATGCAGGTCGTGTAAGACATGCTGATTAGTTTTATGTAAATTTGTCAATGGTAGATAACAGATTACTTTAATTTAATATATATATTTCTTTATTGGTTTTCTACATTTCAAACGTTATCTGAGATGAGCTGAAACTAACAAATTTCAGTTTGTTTGTTTGTTTGTTGTTGTTTTACGTCCTAGCAACATCTAAGGTCATATCAGGACGGGTACCGACTTGTGACAGTGCGCACTCATGGTGACTTTATAGTGCTGTCCCACTGGGAAACCAGGCCGCCGGCACCATGCCTGTATCCCACTCATCACATTATCCTGACACTGAGCACACCAGTCCTTGTCCTATCCTATTAAGACCGAGCACCATACTAGGTAGCGACAATTATCAATTTTGAAAGTCATTGTTTGACTCGCCCGGGGCTCGAACCCACATCTACCAGCACGGGAGACGGACGCTCCAACCCACTCGGCCACCCCGTCTGGTCCAACAAATTTCAGAGCTGCACTCAGTGTTTTAAAGTTGCATAGTCCGATGGTTTTGATTTACAGAAATTTTCTGAGATAAATACATTAGGTTGATCGTTATTATGTACCTTACTTTAGCTTGAAGTAGCTTATATTTTAAGTGGCTAACTTTTGAGATATTTGAAGTGGAACCCATGCAAAATTAATTTTGGCAAGCACACCAAAACTCTGACCCCATAGGCTTCTGCAGTAACAGGTTCTATTCAATTGCCTCGGTATCCCCTTCTATGTGGTGACAAATGTTTAATAAATGCACCAGTATCTAAGTTAGATATGTAAAATCACATTTAGATAATTGTTTTGGTTTTGAAAATTGGATAGTTGCATCGGACTATGCAGCTTTAACATGAGATATATGTGCATTGCACGGGTTTGTGCATCCAACGATGCATCACGCGGCTGGAATTATGAACCCGTCTATTGACTGTCGCTTTGGACCGTCTACGGGGACCCGGTGTCGCAGTTTGAGCGCCCTGCCAGTTTCAGCTGACTGCATACACTCAAACTCAAGGCATTGTCAATGGTCGTGAGCAATCTTCGTACAGAAAATACAGAAGAAGTGAAATATCTCTAAAACCACACCACCTATTAACAAAGCGCTTAGTACATATATAGAAAACATCTTTACCAAAAAGATTATATTAAATTTATACGGTTATGGTTCTTGATTTCTATTTATTTTGAATAAAACTAATGTTTTGCACTGCGCGTACCGTCAAACTCAAGGCATTGTCAATGGTCGTGAGCAATCTTCATACAGAAAATACAGGAAAAGTGAAATATCTCTAAAAGCACACCACCTAGAAACAAATCGTTTGGTACACATATAGAAAACATCTTTACCAAAAACATTATATTAAATTCATAAGGTTAGTGACGATGCTGTTAGATTTTGACGCATGCACATGAAACTGACAGTCAGCTGAAACTGGCAGGGCGCTCAAACTGCGACACCGGCCCCATTAGAGGCATACAGTGCTGGGAACCAGCTAGGTAATCTGCAGGGGCGTAATCGATTAATCAACTCTGGTCACCCGAGCCACTTTTTGGCGCATGTGCACATTCTACAGACTCGGGTCGAATAATCGAATACACTTCTCCACGCTCGGTGTGGAAAAAATGGTGGCTTAATCCAAAAATAGGATTTAAAGTATTTTATGATTGCATAGTTTAGTTATATTTCCATTTAATTAATATGTGTTGTTACCAACAAAAAACATATGGGACTGGTACCAGTTGCTATTCCATCCTGCAGGACGGTACCAGGATAACTGTGACGTCATCATTCCTAGAAAACCCTAGCCAAGAGGTGGGTTACTGGGGTCGGGTCGTTTTGCACACGACACTTGTTTTTGATAACTCCACTCGCGGTGTTCGATTTGAAATTCTAGCAACTCGGGTGACCCGAATCGCCCGGGTCGTGTTAATCGATTACGCACTAGGTGACTTGCGCGCTGACCTCCACAGACTAACCTGGTCGATATCACCACAGGCGGCGCCCATTGCAATATCACCAAGCAACAGGCTGTGCCTGCTGGTACTCGGCACTAAGACGGTGCGCCATCAGTGTCGGCATATCTATTGAGTTCTACTTGTAGACAGTATGCTCTTTGATTTACCAGACGGGATGGCCGAATGAGATGAGCGTCCGTCTCCTGGTTTGGTAGATTGTGGGATTCGAACCCACATGTTCGAATCCTGGTCGAGTCAAACCAATAACATACACAATTAATACTTGTCGCTTCCTAGCCAGACGCTCGGCATTATTCAAATGGGGCAATGACTGGTTGGCTCAGCGTCAGGATAATGTGACTGTGTGGGATATAGGGTCATAGTGCCAGTGGCCTGGTCTCCCAGTGGGGCGGCACTATAAAGTCACCATGAGTGCGCACTGTCACAAGTCGGTACCTGTCCTGATATGACCTTAGATGTTGCCAGGATGTAAAACTCCAACAACCAACCAAGCAACATGCTGGGCCCGCTGGTCCTCGGCACTAAGACGGTTCGCCATCACTGACAACATATTTATGGGGAACCAGACGGGATGGCCGAATGAGGTAGAGCGTCCGTCTCCCATGTTGGTATAGACCATGGGATCGTGGGTTCGAACCCTGGTCGAGTCAAACCAATGACTTGAAAATTGATACTTGTCGCTTCCTAGGCAGGCGCTTGGCATTATTAGGATATGGCAAAGACTGGTTGGCTCAGTGTCAGGAAAATGTGACTGAGTGGGATATCAGGTCATTGTGCCGGTGGCCTGGTCTCCTAGTGGGGAAGCACTACAAAGTCACCATGAGGGTGCACAGTCACAAGTTACCCATCCTGATATGACCTTGGAATTTGCTAGGACGTAAAAAAAACAACCACAAACAAACATTTATGGGGTTAACGGTAGAGTAGACAGAATGCTTTTTGATTGTCCTTTAATCAGACCAGAATGCTATGCATCGGACACTAGCCTAATCGGAAGGTCGGGAGTTCGAATCCCAGCCGAGTCAAACCACTGACTTGTCAAATGTATGCTTGTCGCTGCCTAGTCTGGCGCTCGGCATTGATAGGATAGGACAATGACTTGTTTGCACAGTATCCGGATAATGTGACTATGCGATATTGGGTCATAGTGCCGGTGGCCTGGTCTCCCAGTGGCGCAGCATTATAACGTTGCCATGAGTGCGCACTGTCATAAGTCGGTACCTGTCCTGATATGACCTTAGATGTTGCCAGGACGTAAAACTCCAACAACCAAGCAACACGCTGTGCCCGCTGGTTCTCGACACTCAGACGGTTCGCCATCGGTGTCAGCACATCTATGGAGTTAATGGCCATGGAGACCGTATGCTCTTTGATTGTCCTTTAATCAGACAAGAATGATAATTGCTATGCACTTATTGCCACTTTGGCTTGAGGGCGTCTTTGATGAAGAAAATGGTTGGTTGTTATGGTGCCGATTCTGGGCATTCAAAGCAGATACATCCAAAACTGATGTGCTTGTCACTATGTTGTCTGGGGCGTGACATTACTAGGATAGAAAGGGACTGATTGCCCTGTCTTGATATGAAGTGGCACATCAGGTCATAGTGTCATAGGTTTGCTACCCTAGTGTGGCGGCACTATAACACCATCACAAGAGTAAGAGCACCGTCATGAATCGGTGCCAATCCTCATAACGCACCTCGAAATACAACCGTCACTTGAGGTATATTTCGGTTCGCTGCCCCGCCTCCCTTTGCCAGGACTTGACATGAAAATAGTGTCAGAAATGTCAGCGAATGTGTCTGGTCCTATGAAGTATGACGTTCCCGCATGAGTGCTTTTGTTGGTGTCCTCTTTTATTGTGGATGTTGCCACTGTGGTACAATGAGTGGTGGGCGCGCTTCAGAACCATTGCAAAATTGACACAATTTAGTTCCTTATGAGCGTGTTTAAAAAAAAAATTAAATTAAAAAGAAAATTGTTGTTTTACGTCCTAGTAGGTATCACAATAGGTGCTCCAGTCATACTTGAATGCATGGCTGAACGCTATGAAAAGGTTCTTTCTAAACAGCTGTAACGCCCTAAATAGTGCATTTACAAACACAATAAAAGTACTGAATGAAAGCTTGTGAAAAGATCTGTTCAATGGTGGTGTTTTTTTTTTTTATTTTAGCACAAAAATATTATAATGCATTACTAGATTGAAAAGACAATGTTTTTGTGATTTTGACACCTTTGCATCACACAAGTGCGGCACTGAAATTGACATCGGGTGCCTGAATTTCCCCCGCGCACTCCGCCGTAATTCTGAGGCACTTTAAACATTGTTCATTTGATAGCACATATTCTTAGCTTTAGTTTAGTATCAAATACAACATAGTTCTTTTAAAAATAGTATATGATCATATCAATCCAAAATTCCAACATTTTGCACAAAAAGCGAGTGCAGCAGGGGCAGGCTCAGTGGCTGGGGGCAGGCCGCGTTATAGGGGGAGGTGGCATGACGGGATGGATGACGTAAGGGGAGAGAGAGTGTGTGTGGGGGGGGGGGGGCCAAAGGTAAAATCTATCACTGCAGAAAAAAACTAAAGCAAAGAATATGGTACATGCTGCACAACGAGACTACATTGGACTGCAGGCTGAGTGTTCTTTATTCTTGACAGAAGAAATTGCTGTAAACACAGATGCCCCAGGGAAGCCATACAGAGATGAGATTAAAAAGTGTATAATGGAACTGTGTTGTGAATATGACATTCCAACAAATAAAGCTGGTGATGTAGTCAACATTGTTTTCAAATGGGTTTTTGACAAACAAAAGTGTCAGACACTGTGTCAGCCTCCTCAGCTATAAACTTTGTAGATCATGCCCATGTGTTGAGTAAGGTGCAACTTCAGAAGAAATGCTAAAGTCAGATAGATGGGACTTGTATGTCGATGGTACCACCAGGGATGGGGAAAAATTTGTGTGTCATCAAGTGACCCTGAACTCTGAGCAGACACTTTCTGATGTGTTTCATACTGCGTCTGTTGAGAACAGATGTACATTGTTGGACAATGTAATATGTATGTTATGACTCAAATATGTAGTGAGGAAAACAAGTATTGAGGGGTCTAGGATAAACGGTTGATGTTTGGCAACAAAAAATGAATCGATCTGTTGTTATACTTAGAATTGGTGCTTGCAGTTGTGAAGTGTCGCATCCTGAAAATCTTGAAAATATTTTTACTAGGCCTACTGCTACTACTTGTACAGTCATGGTAAATGGAAAGAGGAAACGAAGTGTCTTGTGATGATGACAGTGACACTAACAGTACTAGTAATAGTAGTATGACCAACCCGTCTGGTTATTATTAAAATTGCATTCTTGCCATAAATATCAGGTTAGTGAACTGGTCGCTATAATGGATTTTCTTTTTTATACTTTTATATAGTACTGACATTCGTGTGCGTGAAAACTTGCGCGCAGATTTTTTTTTTTTAAACCACAAAAAACCAACAGAACTTGTCCTTGCTCCATATTAACGAAGCATTGCCGTTTAAATGGAAGCGTTGGTGTCGGGGCCTTGTAAGTTGTAGCCGAGCGTTGTTGGCATTAATAAACTGCTGGGTTGACTAGCGGTGGGGTGGTGGGGGTGGTGGTAGGGGGAACGACAGCGCTCAGTGACCTAAAAATGGAGCGCCGTTTGCGTGTACGCGCACGCGAAATAACAATGGCGCGCCGAGAGTTTGCGTGCGAACCATGCCTCAGCCATCTTCTGCACCAGGCCTGGTAGTGGGTGGGTGAGTGAGGGGGGGGGGGGGGCAACCGGGGGTGGGAGAGGGGCGCTGCCGTGGAAACCTTGATGGAAAGTGGGTGAGGGTGATTGCTGCGTGGTAGTAATTGAGGAGTAGTGGGGAGGGGAGGGCGACCTCTCCCTCTCCCCTCCCCTCCCTTGCCCTCCCTCCCCCCCCCCTCTCCTCTCCTCTCCCCTCCTCTCCCTTTCCTCTCCCCTCCCCTCCCCTCCCCTTCCCCTCCCCTCCCCTCCCCTCCTCTCCCTCCCCTCCCCTCCCTCCCCTCCCCTCCCTTCCTTCCCCACACTGACCCTCCCCCCCTTTACCCTCCCTACCCTCCCTTCCCTAAGAACCTCCCCCATGTTCCCTCCCCCACCCCCTCCCCCTCTTTCCCCTCCACTCTACGCCCCTCTCTGGCAACCCTGCTTTGTCTCTGTGCATCATGCCATCACTAACCTATGTGCGGACGTAGACTGCTGACACCACACTGCTTCACCAACCTGCCAGGCATCCTCCTCACAAATCCTACTTGTGTTGAACAGCGCCTGACTCCACCCCACCCCCACCACCCCAAATTCGTATATACTATATATACATGTTCTACATACTACTATGTACACTACAGATTGTATTGTAGCTGCCGTGGTTTGTTTTGAATAAGGGTGGTGCTTGCAGAGTTGTAGCAATTACATTGACGCGAAGATCATGCTTAGTTAACGGGGCCCTGTATGGAGCCATCACGCACGAACCAACCAGCCAACCGCCGACCACCCCGGAATACACACACTCTCACCCTCCCAACACACACACTCTCACTCCCCACTTCCCTTCCCTGCCCTCCTTCCATCACTTCCCTCCCCCCCTTCACTTTCGCCCCACTCCGCCTCTCCCCATTCTCTTCCCCCTTCCCTTCCCGCTTCCCATCCCGCTTTCCCTCCGCTCCCCTCCCCTCCCCTCACCTCCACTCTACTCTACTCTACTCTACTCTACTCTACTCCACTCTACTCTACTCTACTCCACTCCACTCCACTCCACTCCACTCCACTCCACTCCCCTCCCCTCCCCTCCCTCCTCCCTCTCCATACACACGCATACACAGCACAATCCATTTATTTGTATAAAGCTCACGCACATCCGCAATGCTCCGCAGTCTAAATAGTCGCCATGCCAATATTGCACCTGTGGTGTCCCTGGGTGAATGTTGCTAAATATTTGATAACATGAGACATTTTTTTAAAGTTAGGTATCCTCACTAAGCGCGTGCGAAAAGTACTAGTGATTTAATTCTTCACATCAGACGGTCCGTCCTGATATGACCTAAGATGTTGCCAGGACGTAAGACAACAACAAACAAACATCGGACAGGCTCTTTAATGTGACCCAAGTCTTTGGGGTGGGGGTGGGGGTGGGGGTGGGGGTGGGGTAAAAGCGCGTTGTTGGCATTGGTACTTCAAGCAGACATGGTGGTTTCGCCGTACATCGATAGTCTTGGTGAAGTCATGAAACTGGGGTTCTCTGTGAGTTGTCTATTTAGCTATGGGGCGCATTGTTGTTATGGTGTCCAGCGTTCCGGTTGTTGCTCTCTGGTAGTACCGCTGTTGGAGCAGCTCGGGGTGAGCAGTGACTAGTGTTGGTTGGTTGTTGGAGTTTTACGTCCTGGCAACATCTACGGTTATATCAGGATGGGTATCGACTGATGACAGTGCGCACTCATGGCAACTTTATAGTGCAGTCCGACTTGGGGACCAGGCTGGATGCACCAGGACCTGATATCCCACTCAGTCATATTATTGTATCCTAACACTGAGCCGACCAGTCCATACCATATCCTAATAATGCCGAGCGCCTGGCTAGGAAGCAACCAGAGGTCATTGGTTTGACTCGACCAGGGTTTGAATCCAACGATCTACCAAAGCGAGAGGCGAACGCTCTAGTCATTCAGCTATCCCGTCTGGTTAGGTGTATTGGCTTGCGTGGTACGTCTTGTAGCCTACTACCAGTAGCGTGAGTCACTCTCTGCACAGCAGAGGGGGGGGGGGAGGGGGGGGGGTGCGTGCGCACCACACAGCTCACGGCAATCCCAATCAGCCGTCGTGTTGCGCCTGCACATTTATATTTATGGTACTGGCAAGCTTGCTGCATAGTCCGATGAAAACATCAAATTTTCAAAACCAAAACAATTATCTAGATTTGATTCGACTTTTTAATTATTTTTTTATATAGAATCTGTTACTGCAGAAGCTTGCAAAAATTAATTTTGCACATTTGCACTTCAAATATCTCTAAAGTTAGCTATTTAAATTAAGTCACTTCAAACTAAAGTAAGGCAGATCCTAATGATCAACCTAATGTGTTTATCTCAGAAAATGAGAGAAACTCAAAACCACCGGACCATGCTACTTTAAAGTTGCATAGTCTGATAGTTTGTGCTTTCCGGTGTCGTGGTATAAAACCCCGGCCCGATCGCAGCCCCTGCCGTGAAGACAGTTGACTAAGCATTTATTTTTGGAAAAATAAATTTAAAAGCTTTCATTGGATCGATTAAAAATATCTTAATGCGCGATTGAATAGGAAGATCTGAAGTATTTAATGTAACCTAAGAGCAATTTATGCTGAAAGTATTAAAAACAGAGATAATAGTGAAAGTTGGGATATTCTGAGTGTCAGTGCAATCTTCATACAGAAAAAGTGAAATATCTCTAAAGCTACACCACTTAGAAACAAGCTGCTTGGTACACATATAGAAAACATATTCGACGGATAGATTATATTAAATTTATACGGTTAGGGTTGTGCATTTCTATTAATCTTTAATAGACACTGGCAGTGTGTATTCGTTCTGCAGCCGATCTGCGCCTGTTTACAAACTCTGCGCATGCGCAGAAGCCACGGCAGGGGCTGCGATCGGGCCGGGGTTTTATACGACGACACCAGCACTTCTCTGGCATAAATACATCAGATTGATCATTATAATTTACTCTACTTTATTTTTAAGTAACTTTTATTTTAAATGGCTAACTTTGACAATATTTCAAATGAAATCATGCTAAAGTAAAGAGCATAAAGATTCTGGCACTGTTGGCTTCAGCAGTAACAGTTTCTATTAAATTGGCTTAGTATTCCCTTCTGTGCAGCAACAAAGACTTAAGGAGTGCATCAATACCTAAATTGGATATGTCGGATCAAATCTAGGTAGTGTCTTTGTTGTTAAACGTTGATTGTATTGGACTACGCAGCTTTAAGGGGACTATATCAACAAGTTGGCTCAGATGTTCAGTGCTCTGGGCTTAGCCTGTGTACCATTGCATCTATTGCTTTCGTATGTCTGGTAAACCTTCTCCTTAAAGACCCGCTTTTATAGACATGTGTAGCATGGGTACCATTGCATCTATTGCTTTCATATGTCTGGGAAACCTCCTCAAAGACCCACATTTATAGAGATGCGTAGCCTGGGTACCATTGCATCTATTGCTTTCATATGTCTGGGAAACCTCCTCAAAGACCCACATTTATAGAGATGTGTAGCCTGGGTACCATTGCATCTATTGCTTCTGTATGTCTGGGAAACCTTCTCCTTGAAGACCCGCTTTTATAGACATGCTTAGCCTGGGTACCATTGCATCTATTGCTTCTGTATGTCTGGAAAATCTTCTCCTCAAAGAGCCGCTTTTATAGACGTGCTTGGCCTAGGTACGATTGCATCTATCCCTTCCGTATGTCTGGGAAACCTTCTCCTCAAAGACCTGCTTTTATAGACATGCTTAGCCTGGATACCATTGCATCTATTGCTTCTGTATGTCTGGAAAATCTTCTCCTCAAAGAGCCGCTTTTATAGACGTGCTTAGCCTAGGTACGATTGCATTTATTCCTTCCGTATGTCTGGGAAACCCCCTCCACAAATACTCGCTTTTATAGACATGTCTTATACCGGACTTAAAGTTTACATGCGTTTAGTTTATGTGAGTTTTTCTATGCCGCTAACGTATCTAACCTTGTTGCCTGATAGATATCTGAAGCAAGTCGCGGTTTTGCCATGGGGAAAGTATAGCAAATGAAGCTGATTGATGAAATTAGCATTTTAGAAGTGGAGAGTGTGGCTTGGTACAAGGAATCGTGTGCCAGTAAAGCTACGATTCCATATACACGGTATGCAAATGCGACACACAAAAAAAAAAGAGGAAAAGCATGTAAATTTACAGTGGTGCTTCCATATGTCCAGATGCGAATGCAGCAAGTGGATCGCTTGCTGTTCCAATGCGAACGCGAATGCTGCTCCATTTGCATAAGAAACCAGCAACTTTGACCTTACTTAAATTTAGTGCAAGACGGACTGAAAATCGAATGGGTATATCATGCCACATGCGCATTCGCATGTCATATATCGCGTATATGGAATGTTAGCTTAATGCGCTTCAGAACCTCTGTGGAAACTACTGGCTCTATATGGATCGTTTTCAGAAGTTGTGTCCCACTTTTGTGACATGGAAACGAAAAGTGAAAACATTCCAAATAACAGCAAAATCAATATTCTTATGAAGGATTATATGTTGTGCATATATTTTTTTTCTTGAAGATTTATACTGCCTATCATGGATAAGTCTGAGTAGACTTGTTTTCACCATTAGACAGTTTGTCGATAGAAAGCCCGAGCCTACACTTTTACTGACCCAAGGGATTTTTAACCTCCCACACCACATAGACATGTTATGAGAGCAACTGGCCTTTGATGTTGCTGTAAGTTATACACAGTGGTGGAAATCCAAATTGGCAGAGGTGGGGGCACAGGGAATCGAACCACTGACCTTCAGATTAGGAGTCCGACCTAGAAAAAAGTCAGACCCTCTAACCACTCCGCCACAGAGAACACCACAATATATCATAGTTGAAATGTAGTTTTTTTATTTTGATCTTATATAAATTGAGAAAGCTGTTAAGATTAACGATGGAGCAACCAACCATAACATTTTAACACACATCCATAACATCATTTTAGCACACGACAAATTCAAACAAGATTTTTTTAATTACAGTTAAGCAAAAAGGATTGTCTTTTACAACAACAAAAAGTTGGGGGAAAAAACGTTTGGATTGATGCATGATGTCGATATCCAAATTTTCGTATTTTCACTTTAGCACAAAAGCATATCTATACTTTGGACACATTTTGTGGGATAGATTACATACATGTAGTATTGCGTACATAATTAACACAGTCAACAATGACTTTGAGTTACTACCACCCAAATAACCCATCCTGATATGACCTTAGATGTTGCCAGGACGTAAAACTCCAACCACCCCTCCCCCCAAATAAAATGCAAAATCCTTAATGAAACATGGAAGCCAAATATGTGGTGCACAGTTTTTGAGAACGACCCATATACAGAATAACCCTGTTAAACCAAACCTGAAGCGACCATAGAAATTTGTTTGGATTAACCGATCATTGGTTTAACCAAACTTTGACTTTGACTTTGACTTGGCTTTGCCAAAAACTTTGGTGCGTTATGAATGTAATATACACTGTATGTGGATGCTATGATTATTGTTTTTTATGCATATACAGTTTAACCCCATTAAACCAAGCTCGGTTAAATCAAATGATTGGTTAATCCAAACTTTTTCCGGCAACCCATCAAAATACGACCATTTATCATATAAAAGAAAGTCTCAGATAACCTTAAAACCACATGCAAGTTTGGTTTAACTGTACCGGAAGTGGTCTGGGGCCGACAATTTTGTTTGGATTAACCGACTTTGGTTTAACCAACTTTTTTATATGATAAATGGTAGTATTTTGCCGGGCCCGCAAAAAAAGTTTGGACCAACCAATCGTTTGGTTTAACCGAGCTTGGTTTAACGGGGTTGTGCTGTACTAAGTTTCCTGATCAGTTGAATCACCTGCCATATTTAAATTACAGAGGACCTCTGCCAAGTGAGTTTACCACTTGCCAAATAACTGGACGTCTTTGTGCGCCATGTGCCTGTTTGTCTGTACTGCAGTGTGCGACCCTGTGGAAATGGAGCATCCACCTATGTTCTGTTTGGCCCACATTGCATGTCGCATCCCCGATGCAGGCCTCCACCTCCACCGATTGCAGCAGACGTGAGCCGATTCTAGCTGTTTGCTACCTGACTGTCTAGTCTAGGCTGGTTGAGTAAGTGTGCTCATGGGGTCGACTAGTTGTGTCTAGGAGTGACTAGTATTAACTGGTTGGTACATACATACATACATGCATACATACATACATACATACATACATACATACATACATACATACATACATACATACATACATACATAATATCATACATATCATACATACATACATACATACATACATACATACATACATACATACATACATACCACACACACCACACGTACGTACGACGTCAATACATACCGACAGACATACCACACATATAGACATACCGCACATATAGACATACCGCACATATAGACATACCACACATATAGACATACATGTGCACACATAATCTGGGACCGGATGCGATGGCCAAATCAGTAGAACACAGGCTTTCCATGCAGAAGGTCGAGTTTGAACCCTGGCCGAGTCAAACCAATGACATACAAAATTGATACTAGCCTGACGCTCGACATTACTAGGATAGGGCAAGGACTGGTTAGCTCAGTGTCAGGATAATGTAACTGAGTGGGAAATCAGGCCATAGTGCTGGTGGTCTGGTCTCCCAGTGGGACAGCACTATAAAGCCCATGAGTGTGCACTGTCCCAAGTCAGTACCCATCCTGGTATGACGTTAGATGTTGTCAGGATGTAAAACCCCCAACAAACACTCGGGATATCGGGGCAGTTAACACCAGGCATTGCAGACAGCGGTGTCTCCCACTGTATATATGTTCTTTGATGCTTGAAAAGTCTGAACTGTGCATATTTTTTTTGCAACCCAGTGTTGTGGGTTTTGAATCAGGGATGACAGATCTCTGCCATTTAGCTGATTTCCACGATTTTTGATGTTTACCAATTACTGTTAAACAAAATGCTCAAGAATTGGAATGTATATCTGATAAAATTGATTAGCTTGAATCTCGTTCTTATATGATCTGAGATGTTACTAGAACATAAAACCCTAATAAGAATGAGTTAAATATGGGCGATAATATAGGCACCAGAGTAGTTGAGACCTGACTTCCAGAATTTTTCCCGCAATTCCCTGACAGTGCTAATCCTATTGGGGAAAATCCGCATTTTCGTGGAAGTTTCCCATCGGTGTAATAATCTTGGCTTGCTTTGGGCGTTTTTTTCCCGGAGACCACTTTCATCCCTGTTTGATGCAGAGAACCGATCCGATTATACCAGACATGGGTTAGTTCGCTGCGCCGTTTACTACTCACTCGGAACTAAGCATTATCTGTGTGAGCAACAATCAATACAACAGGGTGTTAACCTTTGCTGAGCTCCAATGTGTGGGCTAGATTTTCCCTGCTTTAACTGGGCAGACAGTCTGTCAGAATCGATTTTTGCTTCTCCTGGAACCAGGTCTAAAGCAGCTGAACCTACCTCTTCAGGCGTGCCAAACGAGACAGTTAATTTGAGGTGTAATTTACTGTGGCCGATATGACCTTAGATGTTGTCAGTAGGTAAAGCTCCAACAACCAGTTGTGGCCGGACCAGACGGGATGGTCAAATGAGTTGAGCGTTCATCTCTCGTTTTGGTAGATCGTGGGATTCAAACCCACTTGTTCAAACCCTGGTCGAGTCAGACCAATGACATAAAAATGTATATGTGTCGCTTCCCAGCCAGGCACTCAGCATTATTAGGATAGGGCAAGGACTGGTTGGCTCAGTGTCAGGAGAATGTGGTATCAGGTCATGGTTCTGGCAGCCTGGTCTCCCAGTGGGGAAGCACTATAAAATCATCATAAGTGTGCACTGTACCATGACCTTAGATGTTGCAAGGACGTAACATTCCAACAAGCAATCAACCTACTGTGGCCGGCAGTTGGGTGTTTTGAATCACACTTAGTACCACTAACTATTTTTGTTGTTGTAAAAATGTTTATTCTGCTGAATACGTCCTATGTCAGGGCAGAATCACTGGTCTTCCAGCCATTTTTTTATTCAGGATTATTTCCACAAAACGGGACACGGTTGTTGAATACTGGTTAGAATAGAAAGTAGTGGTTTCGGTGAGGACTTAGTTTTGTAATCCATGAAAGGGGAAATGAACTATCTAAAGGGGCTGTCACATTAGGGTTTTTTGCGGGAGCATACGGCGGCGTAGGCGCTTTACGTCATATACGGCGGCTTATGCCGTTGTACGCCGCCATATGCTTTCTCCCGTCCGTCGTCCCAATTTTTTTGTGCATGCTCAAAAAATCTTGACCTACGGGAGCGTATGGTTCATACGCCGGCATACGTTCCTCGTATGCTAGGGTACACCGGCGTACACTAGGGGTACACCAGCATATGCTACTCGTATGCTCAACTTGCTTCACGGGTGTATCTCTGGCGTATGAAGCGACGCAGAACCTTCGAGTTGCATATAGGAGCGTATTCGTAGCGTATGCAAAGCGTATGAGTAGCATATGGCGGCATATGCCCAACCTATGGTCTCGGTATATAAAGGCGACGCACTATATACCCAGGAGCCACCAGGTGGCAGACCGAGGAGAGATAACATAGGTCTCGCATACGCTCCTCATACGCTCCTCATACGCTCCACATGCCACTCAAAACCGTCAAAAAATGTCACAGTACGCTCCTCGTACGCTCCTCATAGGTTACGCATACGCTCAAAAACACCCGAGAGGTCACCAAAGGTCATGATACGTCGTCCCGCGCAGTTTTTTTTCCCATTTTCGATGTAGGTTTTCAATATGCTCCCGCCATACACCGTAATGTGACAGGGCCTTAAAATTACCCAAGTGGGCTGCATCAGGCCGTATTTTCACGATGCTACCGAGAAGGTACAAGTTTGGCTGCAGCAGGCAAAGGTTCTCTGGCTGCTGCTGTGTTGCACACCTGGGTCGCGTTCAGGGTACACCTCAGAGGCGGCTCCACGGCATCTTTTTGGACAATTTGCGTTTAGGAGACGTCTCGCTTTTCAGGTAGGAGGCAAAAAGCGCCTAAAAAAAGGCCGCCAAATTCCGTGGTTTTAGCCAATCCGGGCTGTTCTTTTCAATTGCAAATGGCTGGCACCATTTTTGAGGCACGAGACAGCTAAAGTCGTTCAGACTAGTTAACGCAACGTCCGGAATTTCTCTGAGGTTTACCTTGAATGCGGCCCTTGTAACTGTAAGCTGCAGCAGCGCACCCTGGGAAGAGAATCAGCACTCTCTAAGATCGGGCAGGGCAACTCTCCGGGGGTGGAGTGAGGTGAGGTGAGGGGGGGGGGGGTCTTGAACAGGAAGCAACCACTAATTCGCGCCAAATAATGCAAGTGTATATTAAATTAGTTCAGCACAACCTATAGCCGACCCACATTTATCCTATGGGGCTTCTCAAGGGACGGCCACTCTTGTACAGTTGTAGCTAAATGGAGGCTAGTGGAAGTGCAAGGTCTGTTGGCGGTGGGTATTGGTTGGTGGTGCATGCTGGTGTTTTGTTGAGTTGGTGAATCTGGCTCATGTCGGCATCGACCCATGCTCATCAGTATTCTCGTCACGCACCTCGTCCGGCCCCGCGAGGGGGCGCTCCGATGTGGGAGGGTGTGCATGGAGTTGGGGGGGGGGGGGTGAAAGCCGCGCAGGCTTTTCGAAAGAATTCACTAACAGTTAACCTCAAGATTATTCAAAAATCGTTTGTCCTGATACTTATTTTTAGAAGCGTTGACGAAATTCTGCAAACTTTGTAAACGTTATGCGTGTGCGATTTCGCTAAAGCCAGTAGGCCATCATGAGTTTGTAGGCGTGGCTTTAAAAAAAGTTTATCTCTATATAATTGGGTACATACATGTGATGAGTTTATAGTTCAGGTTACCCAAAGACACAGCGTTGGCCTAGCGTTGGCCTAATGTAGTAGTACAGTAAAACCTCTCTAACCGATCGACCACTAACAGATCGACCACTCCCCTTATATCGATCGCTTTATTTGGGACCTAAGCGATCGCCCATATAATACCATTGTAACAAAAAAACTGTAACCTCCCCAAACCGACCACCTCCTTAAATGGACCATTTAAAGTCGGTCCCATGGTCGGTCGATTTAGACAGGTTTTAATGTAATGTCAAGCGGGGGTGGCAGCGCAGGTTAGACAAGCCGGCCTGTAGAGGCGCTGGCTGGCCCGGACGGGGGCGGGCGTGGGGGGGGGGGGGGGGGGTATTTTGGCGGGAATTGCCTGCCGGTGGAGGTGGATGTGGAGTGTACAGCAGGTGCCCAGTGGCCTACACTCTCAGCAACAGACGCTGACAGTGCAGGAATTAGTCTCATCATTTCATCACGAGCCCGCTGGCAAAATTTCCTGGCGGATCGATTACTCACGCCGGGCCGCGTCTCGCGGGCGGGCGGGCGGGCGGGCGGGCGGGCGAGCGGGCGGGACGGCAGCCGGGCACACCAATCCGACTCACCCGGGTAGGGCCGACTCTTAGACACACTATACACCCTTGTAGTTATACTACTCACCCTGCCTTTCACATGCTTCATGGCTACTACTAACTCCCCTACTAACTACTTACTCTAACTTCTCCCACTTACTCTTACTACTCCCCCCCCCGCCCCCCCCCCCCCCCCAGAAAAAAAGACAAACTCCACCAAAAACAACACATTAGCATCCATACACCCAAACACTCTCACACACACAAACAACCAACAACCACACACACACAAACACACACACATACACACACACACACACACACACACACACACACACACACATACACACACACTCACTCACACACACACACTGAAACCTAGTTGCACTGGCATTTATTTTATAGGTGTGTCATTTGTGTATATTCCTCTTAATGTCTGCAATGTTAGTGGTCTGAGGTCATATACAATAAAACCTCTCTAAATTGACCGACCTTGGGACCGACTTTAGGTGGTCCATTTAGGGAGGTGGGAGGTGTATGGAGGTAGAATATCGTTACAATGGTATTTTAGGACGCAAATAAACCAATCGATATAGGGGAGTGGTCGATCTGTGGAGGTGGTTGGTTAGAGAGGTTTTACTGTATGTTTAAAAGGCATGTATGTGCATTATGGTCGGTTTTTATAACATACATGCCACACATTAAAACCTTTAGGGTCAGTTTCTATAACACACATCCCACAGAGACACACTCCACACACACATTAAAATTTAAAGCCTGCACTGATTGCACTGGCATTTTATAAGTATGTGTGATTGTGTGTATTCCTTTTAATATCTGCAATGTTAATGGTCTAAAGCTATGTATGTTTAAAATGCATGGATGTGCATTATGGTCGGGTTTTTTTAATATTTTTTTTTTAAACACACACACGCACACATTAAAGCCTGATTGCACTGGCATTTTATAAGTATGTGTGATTGTGTGTATTCCTTTTAATTTTAATGTCTGCAATGTTAATGCTATACAGCTATACATGTTTCATTAGGGTCGGTTTTTATTGTGGTTATAGACTACAGGTGGCGCTGTGGGATGTGGAGACGGGACAGCGCTGCCTGATTTATAATAGACATTCGGCTGCAATTTCCCGTTGAAACTGTCCTATTCCCGTTTTCCCGGGAGGTGGCGCCCCCCACCCCCCCCCCCCCCCCCCCACCCGGTGGCGCCCCTTGCTATTGTGGAAACGGTCATAGAGCGATATGAACACAGCATAGAGGCGGTGCTTGGTGCAACCTGCTTCCTACACAAGCCGGGTATGGCTTAAAGCTGCATAGTCCGATGAAAACATGAAATTTTCAAAGTCAAAACAATTATCTGGATTTGATTCTACATATCTAACTTAGATACTGGTGCACTTATTAAACATTTGTCGCAACATAGAGAGCCAATTTAATAGAATGTGTTATTACAGAAGCCTATAGTGTAGTTTTGGCACGCTTGCTAAATTTAATTTTGCATGGATGCAATTCAAATATCTCAACCGGGTATGGTGGCCTAATCGGTAGAACGCGGGCCTCGTGTGTGGACGGTCATGAGTTTGGTTCCCGGTGGAGTCAAACCAATGACTTACAAAATTTATACTTTTGGCTTCCTAGCCTGGTGCTTCGCAGCAATAGGATAGGGCAAGGACTGGTTCGCTCAGTGTCAGGATAATATCACTGGGTGAGATATCAGGTCATTGTGATGGTGGCCTGATTTCCCAGTGGGGCAGCACTATAAAGTCACCATGAGTGTGCCCTATCGCAAGTCGGTATTCATCCTGATATGACCTCAGATGTTGCCAGGATGTAAACCTCCAACAGTCAGGCTCAAGGACAGCGATTGATAATGAATGCGCATTCTTCAGTGTGATCTGCATAG